>CAUYQG010050773.1:0-10202 GCA_963574415.1 Tarsius wallacei | reverse complement strand
AAGGAGCGCCGGAGCCCTGAGGGTTGAGGCTGCGGTGGCGGGGCGCGGCCACTGCACCCCAGTCTGGGCTACATGTTCATACCCAAAAAAAAAAAAAAAAAAAAAAAAAAAAAAAAGTTACCCAGTCTGTGGCATTCCGTTACAGCAGCATAAAACAGATGAAGTCAACCATTAAAATACTTTTTATTGTTTTGATGTACTGTAAGGTGAAGGCTGTGGGCGGTCCTTTGAGGGCTTAAAGTAACAGGTAGTTAGAACAGTCATTTGGGATGAAGATCCCGTGTGAGTGAATAGGTTTTGAACAGCAATGACAATTTATCTGAGGTTGTGAACACCTATCAGGTAACAATCATTTCTTAACCTGATAGGTGGTCTCTAGTTAGTTTTAACATTTCTTGTAAAGACCACTGTTTGAGGGAAGCCTTATTTTAACAAATACCCCTTCAGCACTTATTGTATGCTAGGCACTCAAATATTAATTGTTAATATTTGTTGTGTGCTTACTATATGCCAGGAACTTTATATCTCTTATTCATTTAATTATCCTAAAAATCTTTGAAGTACCATTTATTTTTCATATTTCACATAAAAAGCCTTTGGAATCAGAGAAGTCAAGTGTGCAAAGCTACAAATTAGCAAGTAGACTTTCAATGCAGGCAGTGTGGCTTCAGAGCCCATTCCTTTACCTTTTATGCTATATTTCCTTGCCCAATGCACAATGAGCAAAACTGATGCCCCTTGTCCTTTAGGGTTTACCGTCTGGGGCAAAAAAAAAATAAAACGTGTACATGAATAAAATAATTTTAAATTGTTAAAAAATGCCAGGAAGAAAATAATGGCAAGGGTAAGCTAGAGATAGGGGCCCAGGATGGGAGAGAGACACATACAGGGAATCAACTTTAGAGAGGATTGTCAATGAAGCCTTTCCAAAGAGGGATTATTTAAATGAAACCCATGGGTTGAGAAGGAATCAGCCAAGAGAAAAGCCAGGAACAAAACACACTGGAAGAAGTAAGAGAATGCTGGGAGGATTTAGAATGGTAAAATCTTGGTGTTTTTGAGGACTTGAAAGAAGATTGGAACATAATGAGAGAAGGGATGAGAGGCGTGAGACAGAGATGGAGACACAGGTAGAGATCATACCAATTGAAGACTCGAGGGTCAGGGTCAGGAGTTAATATTTTAAATGACCGTGAGAAATAGTTGAATAAATTTAATTAGGGAAGCGACACAATTTGGTTTATATTTCGAGTCAATATCTCTGGTTGATTCTTGAATAAACAGGAATGTTTTAAAGTAGCATCTGGGACACTCGTAGGGAGCTGCCACAGAGGACTAGGAAAAATGTGATGTTGATCTTGGCTAGGGTAATGCAAGAAGTGAAATGATTCCATATATATCGTGAAGGACAAAGTAATCATTTTGAGAGAGATGGGGAGGAGGAAAAGAGAAGCTTTCAAGGGCGGCTTTTCTAGGGTTTTGGCTTGAATGATTGGTGAACAGAGGTATAATTTTCTCATGTGGGGAGGCTGGGGGTGCAAAAAACTTTAGAGATACAAGTCAAGAACCGATTTGTGGTATGTTAAATTTGGAAACTCTGAAACATTCACGTGGAGACATTATGTAGTCATTTGGATATGCAAGGCTGAAACTTGGAGGTAATTCACATAACTGCTGAGTTTTACATTCTGCTGGGAAGTGGGCACTTGGTAAATGTTTTTTGAGCTATAACCCACATTTAATAAGATTTGGTTTGTGGCTCTAAAGCCATCTATGAATGGATATGCCTTTGTTTCAATAATGGGTTCAGGGAGGACCTTGGTTCCATAACTTTTTTTTCATGGATCAAATGAAATTGTGCAATGATATCATAGCAGCAATGACTTACTAGGAAGAAATGTGATGGAAGGGGCTATGCCAAGTATATAAGCAAGACCAAACCATGGACTGGCTACTTCTTGGCAAAAGTTTGAGGGCATGGCTAACACAGCTGCCATGTTTTATATGCACTGACTCTGATCATGGGGAAAGATTTTCCATATATCATTTTGGCAAATATATAGCATTTACTGAGCCTGGGTATATGTTCATTGTCTCTGATAGTCTCAAATTGAAAAAAAAAAAAAAGACCACTGATATTTTTCTATTTTGTTTTTTTCTATCAAAAAAAAAAAGAAAAAGAAATCAAACAGACTGTGTACTATTATACTTGTGCATTTACAAAGCAATTGTGAATCACTAGGCAGAAAATAACCTGTACTGACATCTGGTGTAACTATCTTTCCATTTCTTGATTCTCTCTGCAACACTCTTTTTTTTCTTCAAAGTTTTAAGACAAAGTTTATTAGAGAAAGAAGAGAGGAAACAGAAGACAGGCAACAGTTTCATACCAGAAAGGCCTGGCATGGGCAAGTCTCAATAGGAAAGACTGCCTCTGTCATTCAACTCTAGTTTGTCCTCTTTCCACCTCCACAATCGAATTTGTTCCTTTCTCAGTCTTTCCTCTCTATGTAAATAGGTTATTGTCCCTCCTAGCTGCTCAATAAAACGACCTGGGAATCATTTTAAGTTACTTTTTTTCTTTTCTTTTCCATATCTTGACACTCTTGTCACTGGGCAGCCACCAATTCTTAAATACCCCAGATATTATTGAATTCTCCAGCCCCAGAATGAGTCCATTCTTTTATGGGGAACCCCAGATTATTAGAAAATGTCTTAAGTGAGTCAATATTTGTTCTCTTATTGCTTGTATATAACCATCCTTTTTCTATCTCCTGGGGATTTGTAGCAAAAGTTCACTTTCTTAATATAGGAAAGCACATCCTATGTTCTCTCTGGTTTTTCTTCATTCTTGGCCAAATATCCTCATTTCCTTAACAATCTTTACATGACGTGTTGTTAGTCCCTTTACCATTTTTGTTGGCCTCCTACAACCATTGTGTTGGTTGTATGTCTACAACCATTGTGTTGGTTATAGTTAAGCCTAATTATTCATGTGTGGCTTCATAAGTTGAGAATAAATTGGAATGATTACTTCCAATATGGTAGATATTCCATTTCTATTAATTCATCCTAAAACTAATAACATGCATTGACTTAAGCTTTTAAAACAATCATAAAAATGACAATAATAACGACAAAAACCACATCATTGATTCAATGTTGGTTGTATGCCAGTCAATCTGCTAAGCCCTTTATACATGGTATCTTACGAATTTAAATTTACAGTTGGCCAAAACTCAATGTCTTTCTGCATGCTGCTATAAGCCACATCTTTTCCAGTCTATACTTAAATATATAGGTTTTGGACCCAGAGTAGGACTTTACACTTTTCCTTTTATATTTAATTTTATTATTTTTGGCAAAATTTTCAACCTAAATGCCATCTTATATTCCTTTCATTTTTAGATTTGACAAGTACTCATTCTCTGGTTTAAGCCACACTATTAACAAAAATATTGAACAAGACAAGGCCAAGGGTATAGGCATTTACAACATCATTAGAAACTTTCTAATTGGGCAGTACCATCCTTAATGAGAACCATTTCATGATAACGTCATTCAATTCTAGTTTGTCCCCTCTCCACCTCCACAATCGAACTTGTTCCTTTCAGTCTTTCCTCTCTTTGTAAGTAGGTTTACTGTCCCACCTAGATGCTCAAGACAACAACCTGGGAATCATTTTAAATTACTTTTTTCCTTTTATTTTCCATATCTAATAGATCAGCAAATTCTTCAAAAAATATTGTGGATCGATGAACCTCTTTTCATCTCCATAACCACTGCCCTACTGCAAGCTGCCACAAGCACACCCTCTCCAGTCCTTCTCCTCCTGCCCAGAATCATCTGTTCACCACACTGCAACAAGTGCATGCCAGATTATGTCTCTGTTCTGCTTGAAATCCTCAAATATTTTCCAGTCTCACTTAGAATGAAATTGAAAATTCTCACCGTGACTTAAAGCCTTACATTATCTGCCCTTTGACCTTATATTGGCCATTTTCATTGGCTTTTTTTTCTTCCTTGGGTAGACCAAACTTCTTCCATTTCAGATCTTCAGATCTTCTTTTCCTTCTGCCTGGAATGCTCTTTTTCCTGTTCTACACGGAGCTATCTATTCCCAAGGTCTAAGTCTCAGATCAAGTATGGCCACATCAGAAAGACTGACCTAGAGTAAAAATGGCCCCCTCTCTTCATATACCTCATTGTGTATCCGTTGTATCAATTTGCTTAATTTCTTCATACCACTTATCACTATCTGAAATTATTTCACTTTTCTGTTTTTTGAATTCTCCACCAGGTTGCAGAGTGTTCAAATGTTGGGGTCTGTGCTATTTTGTTGATCACTTTACCCCAGCACCTATAATAAACGTCACACAGAAGGTACTTAGTACATATTTGTTAAAGGAATAATAAACTGATTTTAACAGTCAACTCAGTTTTTTATTATCCTGTCCACAGCAATATGATGAGTTTATTAAAATGTCTTGTCTAAATCAATATATGTATTATTGACCCTATTATAGATCTACCATTCAGAAACGCTGCTAAGGCAGAAATTATTTTAATTGGATGTGATTTTTCTTAATGAACTCATTAGTCAAGTCATGAATGAAATTAAAGTGCTTTATAAACTTCCCAAGACTGTATGTCAATTTTTGTTTGTGTGCAAGTTCCTATTTTGGAAGAATAGGAGTTCATTCTATATTTTAAAGTTATTCATCCCATATTTAGGGGCAAAAGTATCTATAACTGGAATCAAATTTCTGGAAGAATTTTTATTTTATATTCATGGAAATTTATCAACCTCTGCACTAGTGTTGCTCACATACTTTCTTTTCATAATTGGGTCCTGCCTAGAATTTAAGTTTGTACTAAGTACACCTTACCACTCTTGAAAATGAAAACCACATTTACTATCTACAGTGTTCCAGCAATTTTTGCTTTTTCCACGGTCCTCTAAAGATTACCTATAGTAGTTTGTCAGCCTCAAGTGAAAGTTTGCTGAGTAACTTGAAAGATAATTCTCAGGTCAAGGGATTTAACACATATATAGCCTGTGGATACTCCCTTACAACCTTTTCTCTCACTTTGAGCTTCAATTCCCAGGTAACTAGTATTTGTTCTACTCATTTTAGTCTAAATATTTTTTTCCCTTGACTGTGAGGACAAAAGCAAAATAGGAGTTGAGGAGTTCAGTTTCTTTTTGTCATCTGTCAACAATGTCCTCATTAGCTTCAAACAGCAGATGTACGCTTTCTGAATGGGCTTCTTTCTTTGAAGAACCATATTGTAGGTAGCACATTAAGAAGTATATTAGTAAGGCTAAAAAAAGAGGGCGACAGAAGTGATGCTGTTGTAGGCATATATGAACGATCTCCTGGGGTAAATGATTGATGGATCTGTTGGTGTGTTTTTGACAGACCTGGGACAGAAACAAGATAAGGCAGTGTGAGGAATCTCCAGTCATTCAAATACAAGTACGTTCACATGGCTGTACCCCAGCAAATTACCACCAATTACCATTACCTTCCAGGTTGTAAATTGCCCAGCAAACTAGGAAAGAAAACAATATGGGTGCAAGAAAACTGTTCACCTTTCCTCATCCGAGCCTTTTCTGCTTCATGTGGGGTGCATTCTAGGTGGTATATTTGTTTTCAATGACATGTTTTTGCATTCCTGAAAAAAAATACATATATATTCGATGATGCGATTTTTATTGCTTCTTTTCTGTTCTGTACTGTCTCTTCAAAGCACTAGGGAAAAGGTAGCCTTAGTGGTGGTGGTGAAGGGGAGGTGAGAAAGGAGGTTTGGCTATTGAGAGAGTAAACAAAATAAAGTCTAGTGAGAAAGGAGGTTTGGCTATTGAGAGAGTAGACAATGGAAAATGAACCGAGTGAGTTCATGGCTGGTGAGGCCTGGTTAAAAATGGTGGCTTCAAAAATTCAAATGTGTGGAAGTCTTTGTGTTTACTCCCTTATCTTGTTTTAGGATAGTTAGTAACCTCAGCCACCAGTAGTGATGAAAAAACGTTGGATACCCATGAGAAGAACACGAGTCTTCATATTTACCCAAGATTCCTTCAAATCAGGGTTGTAATTTGGCAGGAGCGTAACAGTGCAGTTCAGAGTTGGTCCTTTGATCTGTACTCCTGTTATGGGTCCACGGCAGTTTGGTAGTTGCCTCTCTGTAGTGTGGTGTGGTTGACAGTTCATCCGCATGAGTGGATCATAGAAAATGATTTAAGTTTCCTGCAAAATCAGGCTTAAGTAAAGAGCTGAACTACAATGTCCTGTTTTTTTCCCCCCTTCCAGATATCAGATAGCCCTTTCTGAGGTTCTGTGACCCACCCACAGAGCACCACATCCTTCCTTATGCCAGCAATGTTCTGCCATATAACTAGTGAAATTAGTTTTTATAGTAATCAATGAATTGTTGCAACACGGTTTAGGCGAACAGCTATTTCACAAAAGGGTTTTTACTTTTCACTGGGGTGTTGTGGAACACTGTTAACACTAGTCTTACAGTGCACTGTTTGATTCCTTGTCCTTTACAATCACATCTACCTTTCAAGTCTTTTCCATGAGAGTTCACCCTCTGTGATGGAAGTTGTTAACAAAATGAATGTATATTCAGTGCATTCTTCTCAGTATATTAGTACAGAATCAGTTTTCTACATCTAAAAAGACAAGCGTGTCACTGTCAGAAATATTTTTTAAATGATGCCATGATGCTATCTTAAACAGAGTTAATGACTTTAAATACAATTTAAAGTATAACACCAAGCCAAGCGCAGTAGCTCATGTCTGTAATCTCAGCACTTTGGGAGGCTGAGGTGAGAGGATTGCCTGAGTCTAGGGGTTCGAGACCAGCCTGGGCAACTTGGCAAGACGCCATCTCTACAGTTAAAAAAAAAATAGCTGAGTGTGGTTGTGCGCACCTGTGGTTCCAGCTACTTGGAAAGCTAAGGTGAAAGGATGGCCTGAGTGCAGCAGATCAAAGCTGCGGTGGCTGTAAGTGTGCCACTGCACTCCAGCCTGGGTGACAATGAGACTCCAACTCAAAAAAAAAAGTATAGCACCTTAGACTTCAATAAACCAAACAAATGCTCTGACTTGTCATAAGCATGAAAACAACGATTTAGCCACCTATTCAACCAAATAAACCAACTGACAAAAGAAAGTAGGAGAAAATGAAAGGAATTAGAAAAAAAAACTGAAAGAAGACTTATTTACACATGATTTATCTTTGTTCAGCATTGGATTTATAATGGAAAGTTTGTGTGTTTGAGAGGGTATTTGGAATATAGTGAAATAAGCAGAGGCTTGTTTGGAAGTCCTGTTACTCTTAGGGCAAATAAGACCACAGTGGTAACATGGGTAAAAACAAGAAAGACTAATACTACAGTAGTTGAAGTTTTGTTGAATGTACTATGTATATGGTCCTGGTCCTTTGGAAGAACATTGATAGAACCATTTTGGAGTTTATAGTTTATCACACTTGATAGTATAGTAATTTACATACCACACACACACACACACACACACACACACTCATGCTCATTTATTCTCCTGTTTCTCCTTCCAAGGCCCTGTGATTTTCATAAACACATTCCCCTCCCAAAGATCTTGAAATGAATTTTATAGAAGTCTGCAATGAGAAACATTAACACGCTTCAGAATACGACTGAATTTGGCACCTGTAATAAATTTCCAGTGTCATTCTCTGAACCTGTTAGACCTTGCTAGAATTTTAATAGCTTCTCCACGTACCTGGAAATACACCTTCAGTGTCTGTCACCTTTAGAAAATAATCATTCTGACATGCTTTATTCACTTACAACTCACTTGACACATTTTCAGTTACATTTAAATGTGAGCTTCATTGAGTCCCTCATTTCACATAGCAAAGGTTAGGTATTCATTACATACATTGTTTCCAGAGATAGAAAGACCCAGATCAACAGAATTAGAACGTAATGTGCACATGGTGTTCTTGTTAAATCTTCTGTGTTCAAAATATATTTGCAATTAATTACAAATGTCTTTAATGGGATTTCAGGCTAATGGAAATATCAATATTGACCGTATCACTACTTGCCTGCATTTTTTTCCAGAAAAGAGTCATTTCTTTGCTTATTAAGGAATATTTTATACTTGAAAACTTGCAGTTTGCTGATAGAAGGAGATAACTGAGTCATTATTCAGATCTTGCATTTGAAATCTTCAATTTGAAATATTTTCCTTTCCATTTCAATTCGAGAAGTCACAGAAAGATTTCACATTTTGAAAGCATTAGGCAATTCACTTCAAAACTAGAATGATCTGGCAAAGTATTGAGGACACACATGTGGGCCAAGAACTCAACTTTCCTTTTTTATTAAAGGATAATTTCAATAAAATTTTCTGAAGAAAACTCAGAAAAAGACAAAGACTCAAGAATTGGCTGGTTTTTCACCTAGTGATAAGTTTCCCACTGCCAAACTCTAGTCTCCAGGACTAATGCGGCTCCATGCCACTAACTCCCCGGTGTACGTCTTGGCAGATGAAGTGAGTGATACAGGGCTAATGTCTACTTGGTATGTGGCTCTGCAGCCAGGGATTGTGGCTGACATTCAACTTACAATGCGGAGGTGGAGGCAAAGAATGATTGCAGCTTCCTCTAGGCAGAACATGGTGAGTTGAAGAGGGCTCAGAATAGGAGCTCGTCCACTGCCAAGCCCAGGCAGCCAAGCTGTTTTCTGAATAGACGTGCAAATGTATCACTTCCTTATGGCTTCACATAGCCATTTCCAGAAAGGGGGGCAGAGGGAGGGAGACATTGGGGGTGGGAGATGTTAGTCTTATCAAATTATATGTACTAAGAATGCCAACCAGAGGACCAGTCTGCAGCTTGACATGGAAATGCTTTCTAGAATGAATGTTTATACGATGAAAATTTCTTCCACAAGTAAGGGAATGATTTTACCTCCCAGGCTTGGTGTAGGAAGGGAGCTTAAAGGAAGATTGTTCATTATAAAGTGGTGCTTGTTAAATTACATTTGTACTGGCCTTTGGATTTCTCCAAGTGCCTTAATTTTTCATATTCTCTTTTGTCCTCTAAAAGAGCCCTGTGAAGTAGTCAGGCAGGCATTTTTCTCAGAGGCAAATGAAGAGCCTAAAACATCAAAGTAGGCTTTCCAAAGCTTGTTTACTCTACTACACTGCTTTCCCAGAGAAGCTATGAAAAGAGAGAAGCAAAATGTTCCTCATGGTGAACACAGTGGGATCACATCATTTATTCATTTCATTCAGATGTTGGCTTTAGTTCCTTACTCCTTCCACTGCCTTTTCTACCATGTCACCCTTCTGCTCCAAAACACACACTCAAAACAGCATGGAGATGGGACAGCTGACACCTAGCCACAGACCTCACGCACAAAATTTAACTAAAAACGGACCACAGAGCTAAATGTAAAACACAAAACTATACAACTTATAGAAGAAAATACAGGAGAAAATCCATGTGACTCTGGGTTTGGAGATGACTTTTTATATTTAATATGAAAAGCTTGACTCATGAAAGAAAATATTGATAAGTTAGAGATTATTAAAATGGAAACTTTGCCCTATGAAAGACATTGTCAAGAGAATAAAAAGACAGCTTACTGACTGGGAGAAAATATTTACAAATCATATATTTGATTAAAGGCTTGTATCCAAAATATATGAAACAACTCCTAAAAATCAATGATAAGAAAGGAAAAATCTCCAAAAATTGGCAAAAAATCTGAACAAACACCTCACTAAAGAAGGTATGCAGATGGCAAGTAAGCATGTAAAAAGATGCTCAGCATTATTTGTGTGTTAAAAGAACAACGAGAGACCACCACACACATATTTGAGCGGCTAAAATCCAGAAAGCTGACAACGTTAACTGCTGGCTGGCAAGGATGCAGAGCAACAGGAACCCTCATTCACTGCTGGTGGGAATGCAAGGTCAGCATCAACAGTGATAAGTCATGTTGACAGAATGCTCCCGTGATATAATGTGATGAGAATAGCACTTTACCTCTGTGATTTTCTTTTTAAAACCCCGTAACTCCAATCTATTCATGAGAAAACATCAGATAATGCCATTTCAAAGAACAGTCTACTAAATACCTGACCAGGACTCCTCAAAACAGTCACGGTCATCAAAAATAAGGAAATTCGGCTGGGCTC
>CAUYQG010050772.1:0-14129 GCA_963574415.1 Tarsius wallacei | reverse complement strand
ACGCCCGGCTAATTTTTTTTTTATTTATTGTAGAGATGAGGTTTCGCCTGCCCAGGCGGGTCTCGAACCCGCGGGCTTAGGCAATCCACTCACCTCAGCCTCCCAAGGCGCGGGATTACAGGCTGAGCCACCGAGCCCGGCGAGTACAAGTTTCTAATGACCCTGTGTATTTTTATATAATCCAATGGCCTGAATTGACACTTTTCGTAAGTTATGAAACGGATTAATCCTACTTAGAAGCAGTTAGATTAAAGGCCGGGCTCGGTGGCTCAGCCTGTAATCCCAGCAATTTGGGAGGCTGAGGCGAGTGGATTGCCTGGGCCCACAGGCTCGAGACCAGCCCGGGCAACTGGGTGAGACCTCGTCTCTACAATAAAATAAAATTTTAAAATAGCCAAGCGTGGTAGTGCACATCTGTAGTTCCAGATCGCCGGAGCCCAGCAGGCCGGCCACTGGGGTGGCCTTGAGCATGCGTGCCACTGCACTCCAGCCTGGGCGAAGGAGTGAGACTTCAACTCAAAAAAAAAAAAAAAAAAAAAAAAAAAAAGAAGAAGCAGTTAGATTAATAAAATAGGTAATTATAAACAGACCATGTCCTTTGCACAAACTAGAAGTGACTTTTTCCTCTAATTTGCTGCTTTTGCCGAAATATACAACACTGATCTATTCTCCTTAACAACAGCACTGTACATTAACTAGATTAGGTGGGTCAGAGGAGAACTTCTCAAATTACATATGATCTTTTTTTTAACTTTCCAATTCATTTACAGAAGTGAAGATTGTAAAAATGAATTACTAGAAAAACAAAATTTAATGTGACAAGATCCTAAGAAGCCAGACTACTGACAGGAAAGAGAAGAAACACAGCATAGACAGGACCATGGTTGTGCAGCACCAGCTGCAGATTCACTGGACAAGGTTTTGTTTTTCTCCCAAAGGTGTACTTCATACAGGTCTGGGCAGAGCCGAAAACTGATTGGATAATACTGAAGAGTAGTTTAGAAGTTCACTCCCAACCAGTCTTTAGTATTATAACTTTTGTTATAAAAACCAAAAGCATTCAAATATCAACTGTAACAGTCATGTCATAAAGAGCTTTTGTAATTTTTGCTGACACGATTTCCTGAATCCAATGTGAAATATCAGGAACAAATCACAGTACATAATAAAATTACAACTATAAAGCAGAATCCAGTTTTCCAGAGTACATTTGTCCTAAATATCATATTTAATCTTTCAAGTGACAAAGCCCATGTTCTGCATATTGATGAAGTTTACATAGATCAACCACAGTTTCACAGAGCTATGGGCTGAATGAGGGCTTAAAAATATAAAATTTTAAACTCATTCCAAAAGATATTTATTCCAAAGCAATCCAGTGTAGTATTTATGTAGATTAATGAGCAGAAAGAAAAGCTAAAAGCTAAACGTTTCTGTGGATTACATTTGAAAATGGAACTAAGAGACATTCTACTAAGCACTTGTAGCTTAAACAACAAAACCACTTTCAAAAGCACATTCTCTAAAAGCAAGTGCACATACAAAGGTTCCAGACGATATCTACAACATAAAGTGTGTAGAGAATTCTGACTTGCTCTGTATGTAATCTAAAATGCAAATCCAAATCTTATAAAAAGAAGGGGACTAGGTTAGAATAATGTATGTAGTAAACAAAAAAATTCAATAAACCTAGGATGAATTTCAACTAATTTCTCAGCATTCCAGCTGCTATGCAACTATCAACAATCAACAGGTCTTCTTACCTTGCCTAGCATGTTGCAATTCAGGAAAAAATTTGAACTTAATGTTAACATACACATAAAATGTAGTCAAGCTAACTTCAGAGAAAAATATTTTTCTGGTCCTAACAACACTAGGCATTCAGGGAAAGTCCAAAGATGCTTCTTCTTGTTCAGTTATAGCAAAAGCCAGAAAAAAATGTCAGAAAGTAAACAATGGAGATTAACAGTGCATCAGTTTGGAAGCTGATACTCACACAGGGCTTCCCAAGCACCACGAATATCTCAAACCCATTCTATTTCGGTTCCGGCTTCAGACTACAGCTTTAAAGGTAAAGCAAAGCAGCCAAGTCACCCCTCCCAAAAGGCGTGTTTTGCCCTGAGTCTACTTCTGACAAGGAACTGCAGCACCTAGTTCCTTCTTTGAGAGCTATCGCAATATCTTCATGAAACCACATCACTATAACAGCACCAAACCTCAGTGAGGTCTACAAAATCAGCCACAACTATACTAAAATGGGGTTGGAGAGGCTAAATACCAGGAAGGGATGTGGGGCAGGGGGGTGGGGGGCGGGACGGGACGGGAAAGAAGGTTGCTGATCAAAATGACAGAATAGATTATCTGTAGAAAACGCACTGCTAAGTTAGTTATGTTCAGATTTATGTACACACAGATCCACTAGATATTTTTATCACTGAAACTCTTAAGTTTGCCTCTCCCTTCCTTCCTTTTTTGGGGAGAGAGGTGCATAAAACTGTCATTCTGCCCTTAACAATGAACATAAAGAAAATGCAAAGAGAAGGAAAGAAGGCACATCATTTGAGCAACTTCTGTGTATCAGTACTTTGTTCTAAATTTTGTACTTTTAAATAATTAAAAGACTTTTATAAGATAATGGTTTCATAAGCTAGAGAGTTAGACAGACTTTGACTCCTTACTCTGGCATTACCACCTGTGTGATCTTGGACTAGTGACTGGACTTTCTCTACATTTCTGTTTCCTCAGTAATAAAGTGGGAATACTAAGTTTGTTGTGAGGATCAAATGAACACAGATGCAGTGAGAGCTGAGTATCTGGTCACTCAAAATGTTCAACAAATTGTGACTACATTGTATACTAAAGGGCTAGCATAATTCTAGTGAACAAGAAGGAAGTTCTGAGTACTAGACTTAAAAAAAAAAAAAAAACTAGCACAGAGAACTTGCTTGTGGGGTAACTATAAGACAACTACCCTACATCACCTATCACTATTTACTCTTCAAAAATAGGAGAGAAAAATAGGGCTCAATTTCCCTGCTGTTTCAAGGGACAGTACTATAATTATGAGATGAGGCTAAATAGGAAACAAACAATAAGTCAGAAACTGGATGGTGGTGAAAAGAGATGTCACATTCACACAAAACTGAAATATTTCTGATGAATTTTCCATGTAACCCTCCAAATAAAGGGACATAAGTTTCTAAGAACTTTATAAAGATATTCTTATTTAATCCCAACAGATCTATGAGGTAAGTATTATTTTTCCCCCAGTTTACAGATGAAGAAACTAAGGCCTACAGATGCTAAACAAAAGGGATACACCCAAATTCAACTTTGCCATTTTTAAGGCCAAATATTTGGATGCCTACTGAACATTTATGCAATCGATAATCAAGTGATCGCAAAGGTTACCATCATACCAGTGAAGCTTCATCAGTGAAGTAGCAACACCAATACAAGAACTACTATTAAAATAAGGAGTATTCTATAAGCTTTCTCTACATAGTCTAAAGTACAAATCTCCTTATATGCTTTTTATGCAGAAATTCTGTTGGCCAGTTAAAGCACAAAATATTTATTTTAAGAGTAAAATGCTACCATTATCAGTGACTGTAAAAACTATTCATGTCATGTGCAAAAACAAGTTTTCAAATGGATAGTTTGACAGTTAATATGAACATTAAGAGAGTGTGCACTGGCTCCATAACCTTAGAAGAACATTTAATCTTTCTTAAGCCAATAAATGTTTATAAAAATTTAAATGGTATGAAGAATTATAAATATTAGATTATATAAAAATTATAGTTTTGATTAACTGTTTGCTAACTAGCATCATAACAATAAATAAACATTAAATAGAATAATTTTTTAAAATTGTAGATATTTTATTCCATTTAGTCTATATGTGTTTCAAGGAAAAGTTTCACGAGGGGGTACCCAAAAAAACCTGGAACTTATTTATTAAAAAAAGTGGTGTATTCTTACATATTTAAACTTCAGTTACCTTTGAAATACTCTCTGATGCAATACACCTATCGAGACAGTTTTTCCACTACTCAAAACAATTTTTGAAGTTGTCAATTTTGATGCCTTTGAATGCCTCTGCCAATTTTTTGTTTCACCTCTTCCAAACTGGCAAAACCTTCCTTTTGCGGACTTTTTTCATTGGGAAAACCGAAGAGAGTTGCTCAGGACAAGATCCAGAAAACAGTGAGGGTAAGCAATGGGGGTCATGCTATTTTTGGTTAAAAACTGCTGAACACTCACTGCTGTGGGCAGGTGCATTGTCATGGTGGAAGAGCCAGTCACCTGTTTGCCACAACTGGAGACATTTCTTCCACAAACCATGATGCAACCTTCTCAAAACCCCCAGATAAAAACTTTGGTTGTTTGATTTGGAGGAACAATTTCTGAGTGTACTACAAGAGGCCAGTATTTCCCCTCCCCCCCAAAAAAGTTATTTCTATTTTTGGGGGGGGGTCCCCTCATATTTATAATTATTCACATAAGAAAAAAGTGAAAAGTAGGATGTCGGCACTGCCACCTCTAAATTGTATAAGAAGAAACGGCCAAAATGATGTATAAAAACTATGATAAACCATATTTAATCCACATATAAATGTACAAAAAGTATTAGAAAATTAGGCACCCTGAATAAATTTTGTTTTCATTAATCAAATGCCAAAACAACAGACTTTAATAAGAATACAACTCCTTTTAGTTATGTCTATGTACGCTAAAGACTTAAGCAAAACCTTGCCAAAATGATTATTCTAACAATGCTAACCAATTTCAGCAGTGGAAGGACTTTTTTAATTTGTTAAACAAAGAATCTTAATACAAAATTACTTCTAGAAAATATACATATAGCCCAACTAGTGACAGGTAGTATTGATGGGCCAGTAGAAAGTATGTATACTGTTTAATGAATCAAGAGAAATCTAAAAGCTGGTCATGCTGAAAAATTATTGTTCTTCTATTATAAGGTCAAAATTTTAAAACAGAACTATTAAACTTTAATAAATGTAAAGGATTAGTTATATTTTTTACTGACTCATACTTATTCTTGTATTATACAACTTTATTTTGCACTAGTGATACTCATCTTTGGTCAAATATTGACTTTAGCCACAATGTATATTCAACATACCTATTTCTTTTTTCCTTGCTTAAGGATCACTTTCACTTCTGCTAATAATAAAAGCAGATAAAATTTTCAAGTTATTCTTCCTATTGGTATGCCTTTAAGGAAACTTTAGAAATGGCCAAATAAAAATAATATGTAGGCCAGGTGTGGTGGCTCATACCTGTAATCCCAGCACTTTGGGAGGCAAAGGTGAGAGGATTATCTGAGCCCAGGAGTTTGAGACCAGCCTGGGCAAGTTGGCTCTACAAAAGATTTTTTAAAAATTAGCCAGGTAAGGTGGTTCACGTCTGTGGTTCCAGCTACTCGGAAGGCTGAAGCAGAAGATCAGCTGAGCCCAGCAGGTCAAAGCTGTGGTGGCCACAAGCAAGCCACTGCAACCAGCCTGGGTGATAGAGTGAGATTCCAACAACAACAACAATAATAATAAATAATAGTTAATAACAGCATATAGTTTTTAGAGAGCAGAGGGTGACAACTGATCCTTCTTCTTCTCATATATAACTATCAAGTCCTATAATCTGGATCCATATTTTCTTCAAGCCTAATGTAGTCAGAAACAAGTGCTTTCAAAAAATCACATGGTATTACCATAGACAAGTTGTAACCACAGATTAAGCTGTATCATTTCACAACTCTGAGAAAAAACCTCTGAGGTCTAAATGTTACACAGGAGAATGAACACATACTCAGGCTATTTGCCAAATACAGTAGGAAGAGAAAAGAAGTGTAGAGAAAAAAGATGCTTGGAAAGGCCTTGTGATCCCAACCAACTTTCAACACCTACCCATCTTCTTAGAAAGTCCAAGGCAGTGTAAAAATTCATGGGCTTTGGAGGTACATCCTGGTTCAGATGACTGTTCCATCACTTACCAGCTGTGGCTATTTCTTTGTATAGTAAGGATAATATGACACTCCCAAAGGGTTGAGGAGAGGATAAATGTATAAGCATTTGAGCAAAATGCCTAGCAACAAATATAATAAAAGGCAACAAGAGTTACTGTTATATAAATACAGTATCCTCAGAAAGTGCATTTAGCATGTTGCCAGACACAGCAATTCCGATATTACTAGCTGAGTGGCTTAAAAAATATTAAATATTAAAAACTTGACAAAGCTACCAAACATGCCTCCTTACAAAATTCTATCAATAAGTCTGAAAAGAACCTAAAGGTGGGCTGTGAATAATGGTACTTACTAATTATAGGACGTTGGGCAAGCTACTTAGCCTTTCTGAATCTGTTTTTCTCATGTGTAGAATACTGACTGTACTAACCACACACCAGAGGTTTGTTGAGAGTTTTAAATAAGAACACCAAAGCAACACTGTATTCAATATTCAAAAAGCGGGTATATGATTTTCAGCAAATGTTAGTGTCCCTTATCTGGTTTCCACTCAGTTCTACCACTTCTTCACTAAAGCACAAAAACCTAGATCACACAGTGATAATGGAGGTCAGATGGATGGACAGATGGACAGAATGATAAATGGGACTGGCCAGAGAAATGTCAAGTCATCCCAAATGCTGCTCTCTGACTATGATTTTAAAGGTAAGTTTGTACATTTCTTTCATCCTTTCCCTTTCTAAGCAAAAGCAAAGGCTCCAAACTTGTTTTGTACCAGATGGTCAAATGAGGATCCACTTGTAAAGCACTTGAAGAGGACTCTAAAAAGGCAATCACTGTGTTGACAGAACATCTTGCTCAATAGCACTTGGTTCCCTTGTGAAATATGTGCACTTGAGTAGCTATTCTACAGCCTAATCCTAAACCCAGGTTTCAAGTGCAAGTGTCTTGATAAAAGGACTTGAGAACATATAGGCATAAACCCTTTGAGAGGGGTCAACACAGCCTATAAACCATGACTGAGCACCTTCCAGGCTGGGTGTGCACGTTTATACGTGTTATCTCAACCTGGACAGATCACTGGACTTTGAGACTGTATCTGTTACTCTGGAGCAACACTTCATCTCTCTGGCCTCAGTTTCCCCAATTACAAAATAGGGATGACAATACTTTCCCTACCCACTGTTATGGGAGCTGCCATGAGAATGAAAATGTAAAAAGATAGCTTGACTATAACCAACCATACTTTAAAAATCACATCATGAGTAATATAAAGTTATTATATTTTCCTCAGAAAAGATCGAAGCTAGATTAAATGGAAAACATGCAACCTTTACACTTAAGAACTATTTTAGCCTGTATTACAGTAATATCTTCCCGAGTCTCTTCTTTCCCTCTTTCAATTTTTTGTAGAGGGAAAAATACAAGTCTTGGAACTCTACAGATGTCTGTGTAATAGTTGCTCTACCACTTTCTACATAGTTTGGGGCTAGTTACTTTAATTTTCTGAGTCTCTGTATTTCATCTGTAAAACACAGATAATGCCTATTACAAAAGGTTGTCGTAACGTTGAAATAATATCTGTAATGTACCAACTGTAATGCAGTGTAGGCACTTGATAAATAGAGATCTGTTGAACTAATACTGAAAATGAGATAACATTCATTAGGACAAATATTTTTGAATTGGCTCTTAAGGCAACTAAAATACTTCATCATTGCATGCCAACACTTCAGAGTTAAAATTCTTAAATAAAAAAAAATACTCTTCCTGTAAGGGTAGTAGCATTATAAGTGGTTTTTTTTAATCAATCTAAAATTCCTTGTTCTGTTAATCTACAGGCATCAATATCACAGCATGTATCAGAGAAACAAACTAATTTTATTTAAAGTGATATATATGTGTTACACTAGGGAACAATTTCAAACCCTTATCAAGTACAGACATTCAAATGATGTCTAAAAATACTTAAAGATTTTGGCAAAATGTCCTTAATGTGTGAAAAGTTGATACAGGCATTAAAAGGAAAGGAGAACTAAGGAAAGAAGTAATAATAACATTTATGTCAGTCACTGAGTTATGCTCTTTACATAAATCCTTTCACCTATTTCTCAAAGCAACCCACTGAAGACAGCCTGCTTATTCTTCTCATGTCACAAAAAAGGACACTGAGGTTAAGTGAACCAACCAAGATTGTACAGTTTCACAGAGACTGACCCTAGATTCAAAACTAGCTCGTTTAACAATTCTCCCAACCGCTCTACTAACTTTAATTCACAGAGAACTAATAAATACTACCCCCCCAAAAAGATATTCAGTAGACTAATCAATTGGAGTTTGAATGTCCTTGATCAGTGAATGCTAATTTTACGATGTCATTACTATATACTTATTTAAAACTTTCAACCAAAGCACCTTAGAGTTTAACAAAGTATTTGTACAAATCTCATTTAGTTTTCAACAACCTTGTGAGATGTAGGCAGAAAAGGTCTTATCCATAAGAGAGGAGAAACTCGAAACTCAAAGTAGATAGGTGACTTTTTCCAAGACACACAGACTACTAAATAGGGAGGGTCAGATTTTAATTAAGCTCTCCATCCCTAAGCAATTCCACCATACCACACTGTCTTTCTTAAAGCTGGAATATTTTTAGCACCTTTATTTGCCCATGAGTAACCAGAATCTGTATAACAAATGAGCTGATTTTTCACACTGCATACACCAGACACTTGCTTATTATTTCAGGAAGTAGACATTATTATCCTCTATTTATCAGATAAAGAAGTCAAATCTTAGAGAGGAAAGTTACTTACTATGTCTGAATTAATACAGCTAAAAATGGTGGAGTCAAAATTAAATTAGATTTGACTTCCAAGGTTGTACACTTAGTCACTACCTGGAGCTGCCTCTTATTTTCTGTCCCTCCTCCACACAAGGGATCCAGGTCCCAAGATTCTGTCTTTGTGATGTGTGAGTGAGATATCACCCAGATCTGATAATATTCTCTTCTTAGATGACTACAATGTCACACTCATCTAATGTCACTTCCTAGCACTCACTATACCAAAAGCCTGCAAACTGGGGTTTGTTTCTACTCTATCCATCATTAATTTGTTAGGTGACATTGGCTGGGGTCCTCATATTGGGGAAGACAACTATCTACTTAAAGCAGAAGTAGGTGTAGATGTTCTGGGTACCTTCTGGGGCTAAAATTTCTCAGGTAGGACTAGTAACCTCTATTTAAAGAGAATTTTCAGATCACAAATGCATCCACAAAATATAAGATCAAAATATAAGCTAAAGTGAAAGAGCAAGAAAACCTCTTTCTTCTCTGTCACTGAACTAAGTGAAAGTTAATACTCATGGGTTACAGAAAAGAGAAACTGTCAAAAACATCCTGAATGGTGATTACTATCCTGGTGGGACTTAATATCAATTCAAAAATACTGTAGACAGAGGTCTTAGAGAATCCTTCTATCTCCAAGAATGCCAAATCACATTTTCACAAAAGCGTAATCATGATTATACATAAGTAAGACTCAGTTTATAAAAACAGACTGTCATTCAAAATAAGCCTTGAACACAGAAACACAAAAATAACTTGGCCCTAACCAGCACAATACCCTCCAAATGACCCCCCACCCCCCAAATAAAAAATTAAAAAGGAAAAAGCAAAGAATTAAAACAAATATATTTTGGAGGGCTATAAAAAAATATTACGTTTGGCTTTCCAATTAAGAGTAGAATGTAAATAGTTATTTAATAAATGCAAAATGTACATAGTCACACTTCAATTTTTATAGTAATTGAAAAGAAGTAATAAAAAGACTGGTCTACATGGGGAAAATCTAATAAAAAAATAAAGATGATGAGCTAAGACACCCGAAATCTAAATATTTTAGTAAACTGTTAGAAAGACATCATGTAGTATGGCAATTCTTCTTAACAAGTCTCTTGGCGCATCTCACAAACTTTTCAGAAAAGAATGTGCATAAACTTTTGCCTATAATTTCAGGGGATACAGACCCCATGATCTATTCTTGGGTCCCTTGTTAAGAATCCCAGGAGTGGAAGGAGCTCTGGACAATCTCATAGGAGATTTGGCTTGTTACCCTAATCCAATCACTTTACCTCCCTGGATCTGAGTTACATCTGTGAAATATAAACTTTACATTTTCTTTTTAAGGCTGAATAGTGTTTCATTATATGTGTATATACCATTTTGTTTCTCCACTTATCTATTGATGGATATTTAGCCTGTTTCCACCTTTAGGCTATGTTTTTTTCAATTGACAAATAGTTATATAGATATATATGTGTGTGTATACACATATATGTATATATGTATATGTGTGTGTGTGTGTGTGTGTGTTACAATGTGATGTTTTGATATTAGTACATACTACAGAAAGATTAAATCAAGCTATGTAACATATCCATCCACTCACTTATATTTTTATGGTGAGAACATTTAAAATCTATTATTGCCAGGGGGGAGAAGGCACACCTCATCAACAAGGGTACCTGCATAATGAACATTTGTATACCTAATCCTGAATTGTACACCAAATATTTAAAATAAAAACATTTTTAAAATCTATTATTTTAGTGATTTTGAAATATACATTATTCTGACACATGCTACATCATGTATGAACCTTGAGGACATTATGCTACGTGAAGGACAATAGATATAGAAGGACAAATGTTGCATGATTCCACTTATATGCAGTAACTAGAATGAACACATTCTAAGAGTCGGAAAATAGAGTAGAGGTTATCAGGTTGGGATAAAGGGAGCAAATGGGCAGTCAGTACTTCATGGGTAGAGTTTTTGTTTGGGGTGATTAAGAAAAAAAAGTCCTGGAAATGAATAGTGGTGCTGGTTAAATAACACTGTGAATGTACTTAATGCCACAGAATTTCATACCTAAAAATGGTAAAATTATAAATTATATGTTATGTATGTTTCCACAAAAGGAGGACATGAGGAAGAAAGGGGAAAATCAAGCAAAACTACTATCTTTCCAGACCTTTAATGACCGAAATTCTAGTAAAGTCTCCTAGTATTACAGTGAGACCGAAAGATTTAGTAAAATCACCTCCTTACCATTTTCAATTGCTAATTATGACTCAGCACTTCCTCTAGACTTCAGAACAGTAATAGCCCAGAAGAATTCAAGTTAAGGGTTTAAAGTTAGCTCTGCAGCAAAGTGCTCATACTCTCCTATCAGAGTCCTCTATTTGGAGATTTCTCAAGTTGGTTTTCCATTACTAGTCTCCCTTCAAAAGAAGATAAGTGGCTTTCCCACGTGTCACAGAGGTAGAACTTCAAAGCAAGCAAATAAAAATCTTCTCCAAAAATAAACACACTCTAGTTTCCTTAAACTGTGGTGCAATAACAGTCTTGTGACATAACCTCCAAGCACATAATGAAGTTGCTGTAATAATTTATTTCTCCATTTGGAAGGCATTCCTTAACCAACTCTGCTTCCCCACAAAAACTCTGAGCTATAAAATTAAATTTAGAGAATCTGCACTTAAACCTCACAATAGTTATACAGAGTTAATTGTTTCAACTTCTGGAACAAGGCGTCTCCTTCTAAGGTCATGAGGAAAACAGTAGAATGAATCCAATCATTGGGCCAGATGGGAAGTGTGAAGGAGTGGGACATATCACTCTCTGAAATACTGTCATAGGAGAGCTCAGGTATCCAAAGCTCATTTGAGAAGAAGAGTGCCCCTCCTACCACCATTGTATCTGTACCACCCATCAGAAAACTTTCTGCAAAGAACCTTCTGTCTAGCTTGACTGGGAAAGTTATAAGCTTGGCAAATGACACAAGAAAAAACTGTTTATATATAACTGTAAGCAGCATTTCATTCTGAGATCTCCTCATGGTCCTTCCAGACTATCCTGCATATATAGCTAAAATGATTAAGTATAAAATGCAACTAAATTAAATGTGACATGAACAAAATATCTGAGAATTTAAGAATACCAACTCAATTTACAAGGGTCCCTCAATTGCTAAAGACCATAGATCAAATCGGGCTTATTCTCGTTCAGATGCAGCAGAAAAGATGAGGATGATGACCATAAAACTATACAAATATACTGAACAGGAAAAAGTATTCTTGAAACATCTACCTTTTACAAATAGTCCAACAAAAAAGGTTGGCTGCTCTAATGTATTTATTTCTCTGTTTCTTTAAAAAAAAAAAAAAACTTCAAATGTTTTGACTAACAACCTTCCTCCAAAGGACTCTTTACAGAGTCCAAATGTATAACAACTGAACCCAAAGACAAACAGGATTTCCTACTGCATATTTCCAGGACAAGTCAGTTGTTTTTTTATTACTATTCATAGGAGAAACCACTGCTCTCAAATTTTACTCATGAAAAATACATTAAATCCAAAACAATTGTTTACCATATCTTCTGTATGCAATTATTAATAAAAGTACTGGTTTCTAAATAACACTTTCAAGTTCTTAAGACATACCAGAAACAAATCTATGGCACAAGAAAACTGCTTTCTTTTGTACTCAACCAGGATAAACTATTTACATTGGTAATGTTACACTATTCCCATAGGCAAGATTCATTCTGAGTTTTCAGTAAAATACAAGAGATAAGCAGAAAAGAAGGCAGGGAAGCAGAGGAGAGAGAAAATAGTAATATGACTTACGTTTGTCTCTCTCAGACAAAGAAGCAGTTAGCAGGAACAAACTCACAACTCTCCAGCAGAAGGCAAGAAGGTACAGAGTAGACGTTCTAATTCCTGGCAAACTCACACTGAGATGCCAAGTGGGCGGTTCTACTATGAAACAGGGGGTGGGGTCAGGGATGAGAGGAGGGAAGCAGGAAGAAGGCGCCTCTTACTCGGTTAGAAGCTGGTGCAGCTTGTGATAACCTCGTTCCAAGGCCAAGCTCACAGGTGTCGCCCCTTCCTCGTTGTGGATGCTGAGAGCTCCGCGGCCGCCTGGCTTCTGCAACAGGAACCACGTTAACCTCAGCAGTCCCAGTCTCACAGCAAAATGCATCAATGTCTCCCGAGGGCCAGCATCTATAAATGGGAGAGAAAATGAACCTAAGTGAGAATGTAAAAACAAAAACCAAACAAACAAAAAGACAAGTTAGGGAAATACCACGGCCTCCAAGTGCCTAAGATCCTAAAGCTACATCACACAGCATGAACAACTTTATTGAGGCCAGACAGAATCAGCCCTCAAATAAATACAAAGCTACAAAAAAGCACAAGAAGCAAAATCTTCAACAGGAGACAGTACTACAGAAGAGCATCAAGCCATTTCGTATTATGACTTAACATACTAAATGTGTGCAGCCAATTTCACTGGCAGGATATAAGGGTGACGCTCACATACATTATTTTCCTTATTAAAAAAAAAAAGTAAATGCAGCCCCACAACATGGAAATGCAAGGGGAATAGCTGTTAGAACTTAAATGGGTGTATCATAAAAGGTATAATTACTTTTAAAAAGAATACTCAGACAGGAGTTGGTTAGTGAAACATTAAAAACAGGTTCTGCTTGTTAAGTACACACAGGTCTTTTTATTTTCCCACAATAACGGCAAATCACATTGATGGCTCCGGGCCAGCTTTTGTTGTTTGTTTAATAAGAGAAAAAAAATGCATCTTCAGGCATAATAAGAAAGATTGACTCTAAGACAATACCCTAATAACTTCAGAAAGACAAATATGTGCTTGAGCTTATTTCACTTGAAATGAAGGCTTCTTCTTGGTATAGTAAATCACTTTGAAAGCAGTAGAATCAGGGACTGGGCACAGTGGCTCATGTTCATAATCCCGGCACTTTGAGAGGATGAGGAGGAAGACTGTGAGAGTCCAGGAGTTCGAGACCAGCCTGGGCAACATAGTGAGACCTCATATCTTAAAAGAAAAACAAACAAAAATAAAAAAATTAGTTGGAGCCGGGCTAGGTGGCTCAGCCTGTAATCCCACACCTTGGGAGGCTAAGGTGAGTGGATTGCCTGAGCCCGCGGGTTCGAGACCCTTCTGGGCAACTTGGCGAGACCTATCTCTACAATAAATCAAAAAATTAGCTGGGCATGGTAGCGCACACCTGTAGTTCCAGCTACTTGGAAGGCTGAGG
>CAUYQG010050770.1:0-12074 GCA_963574415.1 Tarsius wallacei | reverse complement strand
TTGCATTCCCACCAGCAGTGTAGAAGCGTTTCTTTTTCTCCACATCCTCGCCAGCATCTGTTGTTGTTTGTTTTATTAATGATGGCCATTCTTACTGGGGTTAGGTGGTATCTCAATGTGGTTTTGATTTGCATTTCTCTGATGAGTGAGGTTGAGCACTTTTTCGTGCGTCTATTATGCCAGCCCTTTAGGTCACAGCTTCTGCAGGTGAGAGTCCATTGGATGTTTTGGAGGTCTGAGAGGGGGCCATTGGGCTCAGGGGTGAATCAGGAAAAGGTGAAATGTAGCTGAATGCATCTGCTGCTGAGGTACCCATTACATTGTTTTCTGCTTTTTCACATCCATGTGTCTATGTTTTTCCTTTGTGGCAAGGAAATACTTGTGGTCAGAGAAATTTATTTATTTATTTATTTATATATTAAATATACAAATATATTATATATATTAAATATATATATATATTTAAGAGTGAAGTCTGAAATCAATGGGAGTGCTAGACAGAACTAGGAAATGGTGTTCTTCAGAAGACAAAGGCTGGTGGCGGTCACCCAGGGCCAGCGGTGAAGTACAAACTCATCCTCAGGCATCCCCTCTGTGGGCAGCCGCCTTGCCGCTGTGAGGTTGCTCAAGGACAGATGAAAGAACAAACCAAAAAGCGTGTGATGTTCTCTAGTGTGAGACCCTCGTAGCGGTGCATTCGGCTGCAGGGGCTGCATATTGGAGTCAGCGAATTGGTGAGGAGGATAAGCTGAAAGGTTTCTTTTTTCCTGTGGCGTGAAGTTTCCTGTGGTGTGAGCTGTTGCAAGTGTTGGCAAACTCCTTACTTTCTGTTTTAAATTCTTCTGGAACATGCTCGATAGGATCCTGGATTTTAGAACTAAGAGGAAAAACAAGAAGAATTTCAAAGAGTTGGAGAGAGTCAAACACTGGGTGGCTAGTGACATGGCAGACTCCCCCCCCGGCACGTGCACACACACACACACACACACACTCACACTCACACACTCATACAGAGGAAAAATCGAGCAGTAAGGACAAAGTTGTCCGATGTGAAACATCAACTAAAGGACATCACTTTGCTTCTTGTGTATATGGCTCCACGGCTCACGTCAGGAGGCCCAGCTCTGCTTGGGGCCACAGACCTCCCTGAGCAAGGTCTGCCATCTTGCTAGTGAATGTGGAGTCCCATTGGGGAGGTGTCTCTCCCATCTCTCAAGAACTTGGAAATTATTCTAAGAGTGAAACTAGAAACTTCCACTGATAAAGGATGGGATTAGCAACCTGTGGGCATTAACTAAGAAGAAATGTTGGTAAACATTTGACCAAAGAGATTGGAAAGAATTGAGCTTCAAGAAAACCCAAGGAGGAAAAGTGGCGTGGTGATGATGCTGTGAGTTGGGTCCTGACCGCGCCTTGTTTAGAGGAAGACAGTGAAATCCACAGAATGGCTCTGTAGCCCAAGAGAAAGTCAGGGAAGCCTGACTGGCTATGTACCCCCCACCCGCCACAGGCAGCAAGGGTGTTGGTGAAACCTCCAGAAGTGACCCAGCAGGGTTGCCTTCAGAGTCAGGAAGGTGGTCCCTCCCAGCACCTGAACCAGAAGAACATTCTGAAAATCGATTGCCACCAGCAACTGATTTTCCTGTCCTGGAACTCTATCTACAAGGGGAGAATGCGCTAGGCAGGCAGTGGTCACCCCTTCTCGTTATGAATATGAAGCCTGTGACTCTGGGATAGAGGAGGTGTGGCTAGCAAACCAGGCCCTGACACAAAAAACTGTCCCTCCCTTGGTTCGTTTTTTGGAGCTGCTGAAACAAATGACCACCAACGGTGCGTCTTAAAACAACAGAAATGCATTCTCTCACAGTTCTGGAGGCCAAAAGTTGGAAAGCAAGGCCTTGGCAGGGCAACGCTCTCTCTGAGGGATCTAGTAGGGGGGATCCTTGCTTGCCTCATCTAGCTTCTGGTGGCTCTAGGTGCTTGCTGGCTTACGCTATGTCATTCCAGTCTCTGCTCTGTCTCCACGTGGCCTCCTGTGTCTCTCTTTCTCAAATCTTTCCCTCCTTTCTCTTATAAGGATACTTTCACTGGCTTTAAGGCCTGCCCTCATTCCAGGATGATTTCATCACAGTCCTTGATTTAATTACATCTGCAAAGTCCCTCTTCCCAAATAAGGTGACCATCGCCGGTTCTGGTGGTTAAGACTTGGCCATATCTTTTTTTTTTTTTGAGTTGGAGTCTCACTCTGTTGCCCAGGCTGGAGTGCAGTGGCACGTTCACATTCACCACAGCCTTGACCTGCTGGGCTCAGGCGATCCTTCTGCCTCCACCTTCCAAGTAACTGGAACTACAGGCATGTGCCACCACACCAGGTTAATTTTTTTTTTTTTTTTTTGTAGAGATGAGATCTCACCAAGTTGCCCAGGATGGTCTCGAATCCCTGAACTTAGGCAATCCTCTCACCTCAGCCTCCCAAAGTGCTGGGATTACAGGTTTGAGCCACCACACCTGGTCTGACTTGGCCATATCTTTTGGGGGCCATAGCTTCTATAGTGATCCAATCCATCAGACTGATCCATATCACGGGCCTAGGCCTACCATGTTGGGCCGGCCTCTGGGGGTGCAGACTTTCCAAGATGACCAACCATGGGACTGTCTAGGGACAAACTGCCTTCCTCAAGGTTGTCCTTCACTGTTGCAGCTTGTTCTGGTTTTAACCAGCTTTGCTGACCACTTCCGTTATGACATTGCAATTGAAAACGCAATGAGGGTATGCCCAGCGGGTCTAGGCCTTCCCTCAGGCCAAGCGCTCAGTCTTGAGAAGCACCCCACCAGACACACAGGGCTGACATTAAGAAAAAGTGTGGGAAATTTCCCCTTCTGCAGTCAATAACTCACCACTACCTAGAAAGAAACTTCTAGAGAAGACTGGGCATTCTTGGGCGTGGAGTCAAAAAAAAAAAGGCTAGGCTAAACTCGCTCATGACGAATGCAATTTCTTCATCTTTTTCCCCAAGGGGAACGTAAACAGGGTTTGGCCTGGCTCTGCCAACCCTGGATTTGATTTGCCTTCTGCTTTGGCTTCCCTTCTGACAGTGCGGGTTGGCACCTCTGGGGACAGCAGCCCTGCCTGGACAGGCCCTCACCGCGGAGCAGCTGCAGGCCCAGGAGACGCTCAGAAAGTGCTTCAGCCTGCGCTGTGAGTGTCTGGCGACTGGGAACCATTAAGGAAAGGGCACAGCCGCCTAAAAGCAGGACACATGGCTGTTCAGGCCTTTGAATCTCGAATCAGATGAGGTTTGAGCCTAGATGGTCAAGGATGTGACTCTGGGGAAATTCTTCAACCTCTGCGAGCCTCATCTGAAAAATGGATGGTTATGAGGATTGAAGAAGTTTGCCCTGAGCAAGTCTTCCAGGCGAACTGCAGAATACTCTGTGCCTGGCTCTCTGTGTATTCAGCGAGTGTTCACTGTAAAGGTGGCAGAAATGGGCTTGTCACACCCTTTTATCTGACCCATCAAAGCTCAGGGCCTGTGCGTTGGAAACATAACCATGAACAAATCACCTCCACCTTCTCATCTGTCTTGTCATTGAAGATGCTTCTTTCAGTCACACAAAGACCCTGAGACAATCTCTTGATCATCTCATTTGCATAAAATAATGCAAGGTTGGTTTTCCAGGTCTAAAAAGCCAAGAGGAAAGGCATGATTACAAATGTTCCGTCTTTGTCTCCTAACACTCGTCCTGGGCGTCTGCAAGAGTCTCCAGCCCCATGCTCCCCAAATTGTGGCTCTCTCATCACGGCCTCTGGATAGGAGCTAATTTCTTTCCAACCAAAGAGCCCCAGGTGGCCCACAGAACATGTGACAGATGCCTTGGCCAACAGAGCTCAACCTGTGGGCTGTGGAAGAGAAGACCAAATGTTGTCCGGACTCCCTCAGGTGGGACACACACAGCACTCGCTCGGATCCTCACCCCACCAACAGAAAGCAATGAGGAAGTACCCTGTCTCCTCACCTCCCACACCATCCCGAAGGAATGGACCTTGGCTCACTTGTCCTTCATGTAGTCCATCCCCTGCCTTTGTTTCCCTCCGTGTCAAAGCGTTCCGAGGCTGGCTCCATTTCACCACTCAAGTCTCAACTCAAATGTTGCCTCCTCGGAGGTTGTATGGTGTAAACACACGCCCCCCGTTTCATCCGTTAGTCAATCAGTGAGCGTGTTCTGTCGTCTTCATAGCGGGTATCTGTATTTTATGGTCTTGTCGATATGTTTGCGAGTTTGTCATCTGTCTTCTCCTCCAAAGAGGGCAAAGATAAGTTGAGTCCTGTTAAGCAGTACGCATGGACAAGTTCCCAGAACACAGAGTCTGGAGATCAGCGAAGATCCAGACGAGGTGGTTGTTGAATGCTGGATATTGTTTGGGGAGATGAAAGAGAATGGGAAAAGTATTCCAGGTGAGGAAACCAGCAGAAACGAAGGCTCTGAGTCCAGGCCAGGCGCGGTGGCTCATGCCTGTAATCCCCCCACTTTGGGAGGCCAAGGTGGGAGAATTGCTGGAGGCCAGGACTGGGCAACATAGTGAGACCCCATCTCTACAACACAAACAAGTAAAACCAAACAACAAATGAAGGATCTGGGGCCAGAATGATGGTGAGACTTTGTAAGCACGGAGGGCTTAGCAACTCAGTCTTGACTCCTCTGCTTCGAGTCAAGCCCACCGGCAACACCCAGCCCTGCAGAGGGCAGGTGGGCATGAGCGTGAGGAAACACCTGGGGGGTTTTGGTGGAGCTCTGGAAGCCAGCGAAAGGCCAGGAAATGGCCAGGCGAGGGGTGGAGACCCTGGGTTCATGGCAGCCTGCTGGAGCACAAGCCAAAAGCAGGAAGTGAGTCACTGGAGGCTCCCAGCGGCAGTCGGGCAGGACAGATGCCTGCCACTAGAGCCGACCACAGAGCTGAAAGCCCTGACTTTCCCCGAGATGGCCGCATCATTTAATAACTGTCTGCTGAGTGAGAGGCTGGTGAGTCCATCGGAAAGGGTGGAAGGACGGCTCTTACAGTGCTGATCCCCAGCTGGACACAGTGCCTTTGTCCAGCTGCCAGGAGCCAGAGCCCCAGGAAGCTGGTTGTGTTTCCTCCCCTCGCCTCCCCTCCTCTCCTCTTTTTTTGGAGCCTTACTCTGTTGCCCAGACTGGAGTGCCATGGCACACTCATGGCCACCCCAGTGTTGACCTGCTGGGCCCCAGCGATCCTTCCACCTCAGCCTTCCAAGTAGCCGGAACTACAGGTGCACACTACCATGCCTGGCTAATTTTTTAAATTTATTTACTGTAGAGACGAAGTCTTGCCAAGTTGCTCGGGCTGGTCTTTAGAGATGCTCTGAACAGAATGTCCCAAGGGTGACTGGCATGGCGATACTGTACTTTGAATTTACCTGGCTATTTTCTTTTGGAAAACTTGAAGAGCCTTATTGATGTTGGAGTGGATTTTTAGTACAGTGTGACTTTCATTTCTTAGTCTACAGAGATAATGTGAACCCCGCATGCAGGATCTTAATGGTATTCACTTATACACTTATGGAGTTGTTAAACTTTTTGTTAATGAGTCGTAGAGCTCTTGATATGTTCTAAATACAGGCACTTTGCCAGATATAACCTGGAATTATCCCTTGGAGGGCGGGCCCCTAGTAGTACACACGGAGTTGTTCCTCCAGATGAAACGGTCAACCAAAGTTTTTATTTGGAAGGTTGCGTCACAATTTGTGGAAGAAATGTTCCTAGTTGTGGCAAACAGGCAACTGGTTCTTCTACCAGGACGACACACCTGCCTACACCACGCTGAGTGTTCAGAAGTTTTTGACTAAAAAATGGCATGACCCTCCCTTCCAAGTCACCGATCTCACCCCGAGCAATTTTTTTCCCCTCTGGATGAAAAAAATCTTCAAAGGGAAATGTTTCGCCAGTGAGGAAGAGGTGAAACAAAAAATGGCAGAAACACTAAAAAGGCATCAGAATTGACCAGTTCAAAAACTATTTTGAGCAGTGGAAAAAGCATCTCGATAAGCGTATCATATTCAATGGAGAGTACTTTGAAAGTGACTGCGGTTCAAACATGTAAGAATAAATACTTAATTTTTAATAAATAAATTCTGGGTATTTTGGGTCCGTGTGTGTGTGTGTGTGTGTGTGTGTGTGTGTGTCTCCAATTTATGGTTTACCTATTCATTTTCTTAACAGTGCTTTTTTTTGAGTAGAACTTTTTAATTTTATGAAGCCCAGTGTATCAGTGTTTTCTTTTTTGATTGCTGTTTTCTTTGTCCTATGTATTTTTTTTCCTGCTCTAAGCTTACAGAGAATTCTCCTATGCATGCTTCAAGAAGTTTTATAGCCTTAGCTTTTATATGTAGGTTTATAAGTGTAGAGGTCTGGAACATACTTGATAAATTTACCGCTAAATATTTTGGGGTTTGATGCAATTGTAAATGTTAGTGTTGTTTTGTTACATTTTATTCTCTAACTGTTCATTGTTACTTAATAGAAATACATCTGATTTTTGTTTAACTTTTACTTCTGCAACATTACTAAATTTTCTTATTCGTTTGAGTAAATTTTTTGTTAAATGCCTTGGGGTTTCTCTGTGTGCAATCATGCCAACTGTGAAGAAAGTGTTGCTTTCTTTCTGCTTGTGTTTTCTCTGATTGCACTGACTAGGCCCTGGAGTACAATGTTGAATAAAAGTAGAGAGTGGACATCCTTGCCTTATTCCCTATCTGAGGGGAAAGGCATTCAATTTTGCAACATCATTACTATTATTTTGAGTCAAAGTCACCCAGGCTGGAGTGCAGTGATATGATCACAGCTTACTGCAGCCTCAACCTTCTGGGTTCAGGTGATCCTCCCACCTCAGCCTCCCAAGTAACTGGGACTACAGGTGCATACCACCATACCTGACTAATTTTTTTCTTTAATTTTTCTTTTGTAGAGACAAGGTCTCGCTATGTTGCTTAGGCTGGTCTCAAATTCCTGAGCTCAAGTAATCCTCCTGCTTCAGTCTCTCAGAGTTCTGGGATTATAGTTGTGACCCACAACTATAACCCCAGACACACAGACTCACTCTGATTCATGAGAAGGGTCTGCACAGGGGAATGAATTCCAGGAGCACCGTCTTGGAGGCAGGCTGCCACAGTGTCCACTTCGTAAATGAGCCACTGTGGAACAGTATAGTGTCAGGGTTAGAAGTGCAGGGTCTAGGGCCAGACTGCCTAGTTCAAATCTTAGGTCTAGTTCAAATTCAATGTGGTTTTGCCAAATATCAAGATTTATTCAATCCCGAGTAACACACTTAACCACGATGATGTGTCTCTTTCTCTTCATCTGTAAAAAGAGGATTAAAATAGTAGCCATCTCACAGGCCTGGTGTGAGGATTCAGTGAGTTAGTATATAGAAAGCCATCTTGGTGGCTTAGCTATTATTTTGTATTATTTCTAAATTCAGAGGACTGATTAATGGAACAATCATTTAAAAGTTGGTAAGTTGGCTATATATTCAAGACTAACCAGGGCAATATAGTGAGACCGCATCGCTCCAAAAAATGGAAAAAGAAAAAATTGAGCCAGGGTCATTGTTTTTGTTAGGCACTGGTCAGAGCATGTGACTCTTTGAGCTACGGCTGCCATGGATTCTTAAGCTTTGGTCCCCATACCCCCAACTTTGAAGAGGTGACTCTCCTATTGCTCTCTCTTTAATTTACTTTCTAAATAAACTATATTTTCCTATCTAAAAAAAAAACTTAGCCAGGCGTGGTGGCATGGACCTTCAGTCCCAGCTACTTGGGAGGCTGAGGCAGGAGGATCGCCTGAGCCCAGAAGGTTGAGGCTGCGGTGAGCCGTGATCATGCCACCACACTACAGCCCGGGTGACAGAGTGATACCTTGACTCAGAAGAAAAAGTTGATTCTATAGTATGATTCCAGTTATGTAAAAATCTGTATACGCATACCATCAATAAGTTCACCAGTAGGTTGATGTTATTTGCCTCTGGCTTATGGATTATGAGGTATGACTTTTATTTATGTCTTCTGCTTTCATGGTATCAATGTTTTCTGAAGAGAGCACTATTCATTTTATAATTAGAAAAATAATACTCCTATTTGTAAACACCCACTGTGTAATATTAATACTCGTTTACTTGTTGACATCAAAAGCTGTGTGGACCGGTCTGCTTGCAAATGATCTAGTTAGTGGGGAGACACTAGTCCCTTCATCTCAGACTTCAGATAAGGACCCCGAAGTCAATATCAGCAAAAAAGACCTGTGCTTCCTACGCCCTTTGTTTGTGTATTTCTCTCCATCAAGGTAAGTGTGGGCAACCCTGTCCTGAAGTGGGTAGTCCAGCCAATGTTTATGGTACTCCCAAAGTATGCCAAGTACAGGGTAGGCACATGCCTCGAGGTTTATTTAAACTTTTACTGGAAGACAGGGTTTGATGCTGTGACCTTCATGATTCTCTGTGCCATTAGCAATGCAGACTCAGCCCTGAAGAGGTTATTCCGCTTGGCTAAAAGCTGACTTTGCATGATCACTGGCCATCCGTCCATTCAGCAAAGCCACAGAGAGTAGTGGGAAAGCCAAGTTCACAGCCGTTAGCTGAAAGCCTAGTAGGACCACGTGGTCAGGGTCAGACGCAGCCCGTGGGTGAGCTTCAGATGGTGGTGAGGAGCTACACAGGACAGCATGGCTCGCCTTCTCCTCTTCGATTTTCTTATCAAGAACAAGATTCCTGGTCATTTGTCACAATACTACAAGAGAGGGATTGGTAGGAGAGGAGAACTGCTGGCGGGGGGATGGGGGGCATAACTTCACTAAAGGTACCTGATCCTAAACCAGGGGTGAGAGGACCCATGGGAGGCCCAAACGTCACCTGTACATAGACCACTTATGTACCTAATCCTGACCTGTACCCCACATCTTTAAAATAAAATAAAGAAGAAAAAAAGAATAAGACTCCTCCTTCTAAAATAAAGTCAGTCAAGTATTTACCCTTATTTTAAATGATATTTCTTTTTCTATCACCTTTTTATCTTGGAATAATTTTAATTTTACAGAGAGTTACAAATACAGTATACAGAGTTCCCCTGTACCCCTCTCATGCAGTTTTAAATTTTTAAATTTTGAATAAGAGTCTCACTCTGTCGCCCAGGCTGGAGTGCAGTGGCACACTCACGACCACCACAGCCTCTACCTGCTAGGCTCAGGTGATCCTTCTGCCACAGCCTTCCAAGTAGCTGGAACAACAGGCGCACGCCACCACTCCTGGTTAATTTTTTGATTTATTGTAGAGACAAGGTCTCACCAAGTTGCTCAGGTTTGTCTCGAACCCCTGAGCTCAGATAGTCTTCTCACCTCCACCTCCCAAAGTGCTGAGATTACAGGTATAAGCCACCGCTCCCAGATCCAGTTTCACAAATGGTGACACCGTTCATGACCATGGTACATTTGTCAAAAGCAAGAAATTGGCCGGGCTCGGTGGCTCAGCCTGTAATCCCGCGCCTTTGGGAGGCTGAGGTGAGTGGATTGCCTGAGCCTGCGGGTTCGAGACCCGCCTGGGCAACTTGGTGAGACCTCATCTCTACAATAAGTCAAAAAATTAGCCGGGCGTGGTAGCACGCGCCTGTAGTTCCAGCTACTTGGAAGGCTGAGGCGGAGGGATCGCCGGAGCCCAGCAGGTCGAGGCTGCAGTGGCCGGGAGCGGCCACTGCACTCCAGTCTGGGTAGCAGAGTGAGACTCCAACACAAAAAAAAAAAAAAAAAAAAAAAAAGCAAGAAATTGACATGGTTACAGCACCCTCAACGCAATTCCAGGATTATTTGTATTTCACCAGATTTTTCATTAATATCATTATTCTGTTCCAAGATTCCTTCCAGAATCCCACATTGCATTTAAATCATCATGTCTCCTGTCTCCGCCAATCTTCTCAGTCTTTCTTTGTTTATCATGACGTTGACACTTTTGACTAGAGCTGGCCAGGTATTTCGGAGAATGTCTCTCAGTTCGGGTTTGCTTAATGTTTTCTCATGATTAGACTGAGATGATGAGTTTTGAGGAAGAATGCCTGGAGATATAACTGGGAGGGAGTTTTTTTCAAGATTCTTCAATGCCTTAAAATGCTAATGTGATGATATGCATTATGAATTCTTGAGAAGAGGAGCTATTTCTTACAGAATAAATTTCAGGGAAAATATATCAAAGGGAACTTTCACATGTGGCCTTTTTTTTTCTTGTATGTTTCTCACCTGATTATATTTCTAATGAGATGTGTATCTGAATTTGTCTTCAACGTTTTAATGCTGGCTTTCTTTCTTTCCAGGTGTCATTGTTCCTTCAGCGAGCATGTCCTAAGCGTAAGCACCTTCAGTGGGTCCAGGAGCAGCGTGAGAGGCTGGAGCCAGAGATGATTAATACAGGCCCTGCTCTCCAGCTCATCTTTATGTTTTGTTTTGCTTTCAGAGAGAGGGTCTTGCTCTGTCGCTCAGGCTGGAGCACAGAGGCACGATCATAGCTTGCTGCTGCCTTGACCTCCTAGACCCAAGGAATCCTCCTGCTTCAGACTCCCAAGTAGCTAGGACTACAGGTGTGTGCCACTATGTCAGGCTAATTTATTTTATTTTTTAGCAATGGGGTCTCACTCTTGCCCAGGCTGATCTTGAACTCCTGGTCTCAAGCAATCCTCCCACATCGATCTCCCAAAGCTCTGGGATTACAGGTTTGAGCCAAGACGCCCAACCCAGTCCACCTTTAGTTAGAGAGACAAAATGTAGCAATTGATCGAAATCAATTTGTTTTCATGAGTGTCAGGTCCTTTTTGGTGAACGACAATGGCTTCCAACGATTAGCAGTCACAATGCCTTCTGCCCACTCACCTCCCTACCAGATGGGGTGTTAATAGGAGTCAAGTTTTAATCGGCATTCCACAACATGAACCAACTTTCATTAGCAAGCAGGTTAAAAACCAGTAACTGGACCAGTTCTGTAATTTTGGTGAGGTCTCTACTTTGTCCCTGCTCTGTTCTTTTAGTCCCTTCCACAAACACCTGCAGGGAAGTTTCACTACAGGCAAATGGGCCTGTGCCTGACAACAGATTGACTACATTAAATCCGACTCTAAAAGCCTCCAGTGAGTTGAAGACCCAGGGACAAGTGGAATTTAGACCTTAGGCTCTCTCTATTCTGCCTTGGATAAGTGTTTCTGGCCCACCATGTATCTTGAACTCCACCCATTCTATAAGTGAAAACTCCCTTTCTAAACTTAGATAAAGATACTTGCGGTCAGGCATGGTAGTTCATGCCTGTAATCCCAGCACTTTGGGAGGCTGAGGCAGGAGAATCGCTTGAGTCCTGGAGTTCGAGTCCAGCCTAGGCAACATAGCAAGACCTTGTCTCTAGAGAAAATCAGAAAATTAGCCAGGTGTGGTGGTGTGTGCCTATAGTTCCAGCTACTCAGGAGGCCGAGGTGGGAGGATTGCCTGAGCCTAGGAGGCCGAAGCTGCGTTGGGCTGTGATCCATGCCACTGCACTCCAGCTTGGGTGACAGAGTGAGATCCCAACTCAAAAGTGAAAAATAAAAAAGGGGGTATTTGAAGTTGTCGCTGCCCCTCTGGGGTGTGGACTCTGATAGGGTCTTTCAACTGTTCACCAAAGATCCTTGATGGAAGGGTTCCTGCCTAAGATACTTCAGATATTAACTAAGCTCTAGGTTGTGTGTGAACAGTTTGTACACACATAGTATGCTGCTAGGGAAAACATAGCACAGAAATTGAAATAATTATAATATAGGCACAAACGTCTGTAAAGCACTCTGGGAGCCCGTGTGTGAAGCTGAATGAAGAATTGGGTGAGGCTCACAGTGGTGGCATTCGGGAAGTTTCTGTAGGAGGCAAACAGGTGGAATTCCAAAGGATGAGCAAATATTTATCAAGGGCCAAGGGGAGAAAAAGATTCCAGGCACAAGGAGCTGCCAAGAAAGGACAGCGGGCAGGAGAGAGTTGGTTACAGACATGGCGTAGGATCCGCGAAA
>CAUYQG010050769.1:0-15995 GCA_963574415.1 Tarsius wallacei | reverse complement strand
TGCGCTACCACACCCGGCTAATTTTTGACTTATTGTAGAGATGAGGTCTCGCCAAGTTGCCCGGGCAGGTCTCGAACCCGCGGGCTCAGGCAATCCACTCACCTCAGCCTCCCAAAGGCGTGGGATTACAGGCTGAGCCACTGAGCCCGGCTCATTTACCCACTTTTTAATGGTGTTATTTGCTTTTTTTCTTTGCTGATTTGTTTGAGTTCTTTGTAGATTCTGGATGTTAGTCCTGTGTCAGATGTATAGTTTGTGAATATCTTCTCCCATTCTGTAGGTTGCCCATATGTTCTGTTGATTATTTCTTTTGTCGTGCACAACTTAATTAAAGTCGTACTTAGTATTTTTGTTTTTGTTGCATTTGCTTTTGGGGTTTAGGTCTTAAATTCTTTGCCTAAGCTTATGTCCATAATAGGTTTTCTTCTAGAATTTTTATGGTCTAATGTTTAAGACTTTAATCCATCTTTAGTTAATTTTTGTATATGGGGAGAGATAGGGATTACGTTTCATTTTTCTGCACATAGCTATCCAATTTTCCCAGCTCCGTTTGTTGAATAGGGTGTTCTTTCTCCAGTGTCTATTTTTGTCTGCTTTGTCAAACATTATTTGGTTTCGGGTATTTGGGTTTATTTCTGGATTCTCTATTCTGTCCCATTGGTCCACATGTCTGCCCTTGTACCAGTACCATGATGCTTTGGGTTACTACAGACTTGTAGTACAATTTGAAGTCAGGTAACGTGATGCCTCCATCTTTGTTCTTTTTTCTTAGGATTGCTATGGCTATTCTGGCTCTTTTTTCCAAATGAATTTTAGGATTGTTTGTCCTAATTATCTGAAAAATAACGTTCACAGTTTGATAGGATTGCATTGAATCTGTAGATTACTTTGGGTAATATGGTCATTTTAATAACGTTGATCTTTCCAATCCATGAGCATGGGATATTTCTCTGTTTGTTTGTGTCTTCTACAGCTTCTTTCATCAGAGTTTTATAGTTCTTCTTGTAGAGATTTTTCTCTTCCTTGGTTAAAATATTCTTAAGTATTTTAGCTTTTGGGGTGCTATTGTAAATGGAATTGAGTTTTTGATTAGATTCTCAGCTTGGTTGCTATTGGTGTATAGCAGTGCTACTGATTTGTGTGTGTTGGTTTTGTATCTTGAAACTACCAAATTCATTTATCAAGTCCAGGAGTCTTTTGGAGGTCTTTACGGTTCACTAGATCATATCATCAACACACACAAATAGTTTGATTTCTTCTTTTCCAATCTGAAAGTCTTTTATTTCTTTTTCTCTCCTGATTGCTCAAGCTAGGATTTCTAATACTATGTTGAATAGAAGTGGTGAAAGTGGGCATCCATGGCTTGTTCCAGTTCTAAAGGGGATATGGGGGAACATGTTCAACTTTTCTCCATTCAGGATGACACTGGCTGTGGTTTTGTCATATATTGTTTTTATTATTTTGAGGAATATTCCCTCCATGCCTATTTTGCTAAGGGTTTTTATTATGAAGGGATGCTGGGTTTTATCAAATGCTTTTTCTGTATGTATTGAAATGATCATATGGTTTTTGTTTTTAATTCTATTTAAGTAGTGGATCAAGTTTATTGATTTGTGTATGTTGAACCCCACTTGCATCCCTGGGACAAAACTCTCTTGGTCATGGTGTATTGTATTTTTCATGTGCTGTTGAATTCGGCTTGCTAATATTTTGCTAAGGATTTTTGCATCTGTGTTCATAAGGAATATTGGTCTGTAATTTTCTTTTGTTATCTCTTTCCCTGGCTTTGCTATCACAGTGATACTGGCCTCATAGAATGAATTAGGGAGGATTCCCCTCTCCTCTTCAATCTTGTGGAATAGCTTCAGTAAAATTCGTACCAATTCTTTGAAGGTGTGGTAGAATTCAGCTGTGAGTCCATCAGGTCCTGGACTTTTTAAAAATTGGAGTCTTCTAATTATGTTTAAATCTTGCTTCTCGTTATTGGTCTGTTCGGGGTTTCTATTTCTTCCTGATTTAAGGTTTGGGGTTTATATGTTTCCACAAATTAATCTATTTTCTCTAGGTTGTCAAGTTTATTTGCATAAAGGTGTTCATAATAGTTTTGGATTTTTGAATTACTGTGGTATCAGTAGTAATGTTTTGGATTTTTGAACTACTGTGGTATCAGTAGTAATGTCTCCATTTTCATTTCTGATTGAGCTCATTTGAATCTTCTCTATTTTTAAATTACTATAGCTAACAGACTATCAGTTTTGTTATCTTTTCAAAGAACCAACTTTTTGTTTCATCAATCCTTTGTATTTTTTTAAATTTCAGTTTCATTTAGTTCTGCCCTGATCTTCATTATATCTTTTCTTCTTCTAACTTTGGGTTTGGTTTGTTCATGTTTTCCTAGTTCCTTGAGGAGTGATATTAGGCTATCGATATGGGATCTTTCAGTCTTATTAATGTAGACCTCAAGTGCTATAAATTTTCCTCTGAGAATATCTTTTGCTGTGTTCCAGAGGTTTTGATAACTTGTTTCATTGTTGTCATTTGTTTCAAGGAATTTTTAAATTTCCACCTTGATTTCATTGTTGACCCAAGGATCGATCATTCAGGAGTAGTTTGTTTAACTTCCATGTTTTTGTTTGGTTTTGTGAGTTATTCTTGGAGCTAATTTACAGATTTACTACACTGTGGTCTGGGAAGGTACTTGATATGGTTTTGATTTTTTTTAATGTATTGAGACTTGATTTGTGGCCTATCATATAGTCTATCTTGGAGAACGGTCCATGTGCTGATGAAAAAAATGTATATTCTGTAGTTTTGCAATGAAATGTTCTGTAGATGTTTGTTAGTTTCATTTGCTCTGGAGTCCAGTTTAAGCTGGGCTCGGTGATTCAGCCTGTAATCCGCGCTTTGGGAGGCTGAGGTGAGTGGATTGCCTGAGCCCACATGGTAGTGCGCGCCTGTAGTTCCAGCTACTTGGAAGACTGAGGCGGAAGGATTGCTGGAGCCCAGCAGGTCGAGGTTGCAGTGGCCGGGAGCGGCCACTGCACTCCAGTCTGGGTGACAGAGGGAGACTCTAACTCAATAAAACAATAAAAAAATAAAATAGAGTTCAGTTTAACTCCAATGTTTCTTTGTTGACTTTTAGCCTTGATGATTAGTCTATAGTTGTCAGTGGAATGTTGAAGTCACCTACCATTATTGTATTGCTGTCTATTTTTTTCAGATCTAGTATAATTTGGTTTATAAAGCTAGGCGCTCTGGTGTTAGGCACATATATATTTAATGTTGTTATGGCTTCTCCAAGGATTGATCTCTTTATCATTATATAATAGCCACCTTTGTCTTTTTTTTTACAGTTGTTAATTTAAAGTCCACTTAATCTGATATGAGACTGGCTACTCCTATGCATTTTTGGTTTCTATTTGTGTGGAATATTTTTTCCCACCCCTTTACCTTGAGTCTATAGGAATCTTTGTGAGTTGAGTTGAAGGCAGTAGATATTTTGGTTGTGTTTTTTTATCCATTCTGCTAGTCTAGATCTTTTAATGGGACAGTAAGAACATTTATGCTCAGAGTTAATAATGATATGTAAGGTACTATTCCATTCATCATACTGGTTGTTATTTGGTTGCTTATTTATTTATTTATTTTTGCTGTTGTGTTGGTGTCCCATAGGGCCTGTTAAGTTTTATGGTTTCCAGCATTTTTCTACTGGTGTATTTTGACCTTTTGCTTCACTATTAAAAATTCTTGTGTAGTCAGTCAGTCTAGTGGGTAGCAAATTCCTGCAGCATTTTCTTGTCTGGGAAAGACTTCATTTCTCCTCCATCTATGAAACTTAGTTTTGTGGGATACAAAATCCTTGACTGACTATTATTCTGTTTGAGAAGACTGAAGATGGGGCCCCTAGCCCTTCTGGTCTGTAGGGTTTCTTCAGAAATGTCTGCTGTTCATCTGATAGGTTTACATTTGTAAGTTATTTGATACTTCTGTCTGTGTTTAAAATTTTTTACTTCATATTAACTTTGCCTAGCCAGATGATTATATGTTTTGGGGTGAACTTTTTGCAATGAATCTTCTGGGGGTTCTTTGGGCTTCTTGCATCTGGATATTTAGATCTCTCGAAGACCAAGGAAGTTTTCCTCCATTATTCTTTCAAAGAGATTTTTCAAACCTGTTGCTTTTTCTTCCTCCTCAGGAACACCTATGATTCTTAGGTTTGGATGTTTTACATAATCCCTCATTTCTTGGAGACTTTGTTCCATTTTCTTGATTTTTTTTTTTTTTCCTTATTACTGTCTGATTGGAATAATTCAAAACCTTGTCTTCAAGTTCTGAGATCCTCTCTTCTTGTTGTTTTAGTCTAAATTAAAATTTTCTGTAGCATTTTGTACATCCCTAAGTAATTCTTTTTCTTTCTAGAATTTCAGCTCAGTTTTTGTTTTTAAGGTGTCTATCTTTTTGGAGAATTTTTTATTCATGCTCTGAATAGTTTAAAAAATTTCTTTATGTTGCTTTTCAACTTTCTACTAAAGTTCATTAATAAATTTTACAATCAACCTATTGAATTCTGTGTCTGAAATTTCAAAAATTTCAATTTGGGTAAGGCTTGTTGTTGAAGAGTTGGTGTGGTCTTTTGGGGGTGTTGGAAAACTGTTTTATTTCATATTTTCAGAATCATTTTTCTGTTTTCTTCTCATTTGGGTAGACTATTCTTCTTATTTGAGGTTGGCAGAGGGCTGACATAGGCGCTCTAGGGTTCCCTTTGTTAATAAAGTCTTGGTGTGATAAGTTTCTCAATTGTCAGCTGTGGCAGTCCTATGCTGGGAACCTGCACTAGCTCATGGTGTCCTGATTGGCGTGGAAAGTGGTGTTAACTGGGGTTTGGGATCAGGCTTTCCAAAAAACTGAGGCATTATATGCAGTGAGGTGGGTTGTTATGTTGACTTGTGCTGGGTACCTGCACTAGCTCATGGTGTCCTGATTGGCTTGGAAAGTGGTGTTAACTGGGGTTTGGGATCAGGCCTTCCACAAAGCTGAGGTATTATATCCAATGAGGTGGGTTGTAATGTTGACCTCCAGCCAGGAGGTGGCACTAGTGGAAGAAAGCCAGCTGTGCTGCTGGCTGTGGGCTAGCTGCCTGTCCTGTGTTGCCCCAAGGGAGTGCCCAGCCAATCTAGGCAGAGGGCTCACCCAAGTTCTGTTTTGAGCTTTTGAGGGCAAGAGAGCACTCTTGGCTACCCCGATGGGAATCAAGAGGGAGTCCCAGGCCACTGGAGTGACACTGTTGTGCAGGGAAGGCACAGAAGAGTTAGAGGTTGCTGTGGCAAGAGTCCCACTGGCATTCCACCTTAGCCTCCAGCAGTTTGCCTTGTGAATATCAACATGCAGCTGGCTCTAGGGCCTCAGGTGTTCTCATGGCAACCTGCCCAGCCAGGAGCCATCTGCAGCTGTGGAGCTTGCCCTTGGGCCCTGTCCCTGCCCAGGACAGCTAGAAAGCATCAGCACTTTCCCACAAGTGGGAAATGGTAGCTGGGGCTGCTCAAGCCTTTCTTTTTTCCAGCACCACTCCACATGGGTTTTGGCAGAGCACAGCTCTGTATAAGGCAGTTTCCTGTGAAGGACTGGAGTTCTGCAAGCCTCAAGGGGCCCTCCAAGTCCACAGCAGGAACACAGAATTCCTGAATTCCCCTCACTCACCTTCCCCACTGTGTCTGGAGGCTGCCAGTAGACAGTGGCGGTGCAGGCAAGAGTTTGGCTAGTTCCAGCCGAGGTAGATGGATTTTTCTCTTCTTTGCACTCTGTTATCGCTGCTTCTGTGAAGAGTCCTAGGGTGTACTGCTGGTCTTTTTCCTCTCTGGGTGCTGAGGAAACTCTACCTTGGTTTACTCAATAGGAGAAACTCACTCTAGCTGCCTCACATTGGCCATATTAATCCTATCTACAGATTTTTCTTGATGTTCTTCTTCTCCATTGTATAATGTTTATATTTTGACCTTATCGCTCCTCTTTTCCCTGTGCTTTGGAGTAGGAAGTGTCCTCCACTTTCTGTATTAATTCAGTGTCCTCATGCTATCTAAAAATATGTTACATGTTGGTTTTCAATTTCTCCTCTTCTAAGTTATTTCTTTTCAGAGACTATAAATCTGCTCAACTCTAACCTAAAAAGAATCTTTTCCTTAACTCCATTACCATTCCTGAATCATTTCTTCTTTCAGTGGATACCATACTTCTCAAATGAAGCCATATTCACCCATTCTGCAATCTCCTCACCACTTCACTTGACTCTGAAATCTCCACAGAAACTTGCCCATAACCTCTTTTTAAGTACAGATTACATTTTTCTCCCTCTGTGAGAATGAACTACTGTGGTAGAAACTGCTAGTTGTAGTCCATTATCCAATCTTATTTTATTTAATAATGAAAATCTTTCTTAGTCAGGGACACATTTCCCAGGACTTCCTTATAACCTGATGGGGCCATATGCTCAGGTTATATGGTTAATGAGATATAAACAGAAGTAATTTGCTCCCTCCAGGTTGCTCACCTGAAAAGGAATGAATATGTTTCCTTATGTCCATCCTACTGGTTAGGAAGCAAAACATCTCAAACCCAGAGATGGAAGTCACATGTTACAGCTGGAAGATTCATTCTTCAGCATTGGATGCCTTTCCTCTGTTCTCTTTACATGAGAGAAAAATGAGGGGCTGCTAAATGATACTGCAGGTTGAGCATCCCTAACCTGAAAATCCAAAATCTGAAACACTCTGTTCCTAATTATTTCAGATAAGGGATACTCAACCTGTATATAACATACCAAATGTATATAAGTGTTAAACACGTGAATGAGAAATCAGAAGACCCCAAAATACAGCAGTTTAAACATAACAAAGAACAGCTTAGCCTGAATCATTACTAATACCCTCATTGTATCAGTCTCCCCCTCATTTTATGGGTCAGGTTTCTAGCAGAAAACAGAAAGCACAATTAGATGGAAATCTGAAGATAATTTAACAAGGTTCTATTTACAAATAGCATCAAGGAAGCCAACAAATTACTCTGAGAAGCCTACAAACTTGTAACAATAAGGCATCACAACCCATAAGCTTGTGAGGATAAGGAGGTGGGGGACTGATAGCCGCAGAGCTTGTTGAGTACTGAAGGAATAGAAGGGAGGCTGCCGGGCTATAGCTGTAGCTATTGCAGTAGAAGGCCCACAGCCCTGAGGCAGGCAGGGAGTGGGAGCAAGAAATAATGTGATTTCTTTCCTCCCCTGCTGTCCTATCTCCTCCTGTCATAGTGATCTGCCTCCCAGGGCATAAGAAAGGACAGAAAGGAGTGGGGCATGATGACCTGGGGTTGGGAAAGAGGATAACCAGGATACCTAGTAATAAAGTTTATTATCACATCAGGATTGGGTACTTTTAACCACACTGAGGCACATTCTTAACCATTCAATTCCTCTTGAAACCCTCTCCTTACTTACTTTTAACACTATGTGTTCTTCTCTGACTGCTAAGGATCACTTCTTTATGGGTTCCCGAGGCTCTGTCTCTGAATTTCTTGATTCTGTATAGTATTCTAAGGTGGTCATGAACTCCACCTATCTTCAACTATCACTCACTACAGATAAGCACCAAATATCTGTCTCCAACACTGATCTCTCCTTTAAGAACTAGATGAAAGTTTACATATTTAAATATCTATGGAATCCAGGTAGGTAAAAATAATTAATGAGGCAAACTGGAAATAACACAGTAGAAAGAAATAGAGGCTGTAAAAATCTAGGCAGATACGCATATCTATGAGGGTGGCTTGTCACTTAACTCCAGGGGATTTTACCATGCGGTAATGCAGCCCAGTGCTGGCAGGCAGAGTCTAACTTTTAAAGAAAAGTTAGAAATCCAGATTTTGGGGGGGAGGGGGTCCTCTTTATTTTATTATTTCCTTTACTGCAACTCTTTATTCAAATATTGAGAAGTTTATTTCAGTAATAAACTTGAAAGTCCTCTCACAACAAAACACTCAGAAGTGCTGAATGAAATAAAGTAAATGTGCTATTTTTAAAACCTTTTGATTTGGGGCTGGGAGTGGGGGCTCACACTTGTAATCTCAGTACTTTGGGAGGCTGAGGCAGGAGAATTGCTTGAGTCCAGGAATTTTGAGGTCAGCCTAGGAAACATAGAAAGACCTTGTCTCTACAAAAAATAAAAACATTAGCTGGATGTGGTGGTGTGCAACTGTAGTCCCAGCTACTTGGGAGTCTGAGGCAAAAGAATCACCTGAGCCCAGGAGGTCAAGGCTGTGATCATGCCACCACACTCCAACCTGGGTGACAGAGTGAGACCCCAACTCAAAAACAAACCAAAACCTCTTTTTATTTTGAAATAATTTTAGACTTCCAGAAGAAGTTCAAAAATAGTATAGAGAGCTCAGGTATATACCCTCCATCCAGTTTCCCCTTTATATTGCCCAGGATGGTACTGAACTCTTGGCCTCAAGCAATCCTCTCACGCAATCCTCCCACCTCAGCTTCCTAAAGCACTGGGAGTACATGCGGTCAGGCAACAAATAAGCTTTTCTCTTCTTTTTTGTTTTTTTGTAGAGATAAGGTCTTGTTATGTTGCCCAGGCTGGATCAAACTCCTGGTCTTAAACAATCCCCCAACCTCAGTCTCCCAAAGTGCTGGAATTACAGGCATGAGCCACGGGGCCCGGCCACGAATAAGCTTTTAAATGAACACGAATAAGCTTTTAAATGAATACTGCGATACAAAGAAATCCCTAGGAGCCATAAACAAACAATAATAACAAATAAAACAATAATAACAAAAAAGGAACAACTGTACTACAGAGCAGTAGGAGGTAAGGATAAACCCTGGTGTTTTTATCCAGTCCCAGTCACCTATGAGTCTGGTTTGAATTCTCACATAGAACACATAGAGGAGACCATGGCTCCTCTTTTTGGTTGGTGAAAGTGAAGTTTCCGAGTACATAAAGCCGGAACCCTCAAAGAGTCATGCCTTCAGGGAAAAGGATAGCTAGAACAAGACTACTACTAACAGAATATACTCAGTGTTCTATCACAAAAACAAAGAACAGAGTACCATATGTTCTCATTCATAAGTGGATCCTGAACATTCACCATAATACTATAAGAAAGGGATTGGCAGTAGTGGGATACTGCCAGGGGAGGGGGTGGGAGCACAACGTTAACAAGGGTACCTGATCTCAAACCAGGTGAAGTGGTGACCAAAGGGAGGTCCAAGCTTTACCTGTACAATATCCTGAATTGTACCCCACATCTTTAAAAAAAGAACTGCACTCAACCACTCACATCTATTAAAATTCTGAAACGACTGTGAAAAAAGAAAAGAAAAAGCTTATCAGTCCTGACTTGGGCTTAGGATAGAAAAACCTACCCTAGGCATTCATATCCAAAGGCCTTCTCCTTTTATAGATTTAAGATTTAAAAGTATAACCAAAGTGGTCTAAAATTTACAAACTGGTCCTAGGCTATGAAACATGGAAGAGGCAAAAACAAAATAATCTAGAGAGGCATATATACATCATCAAGGATTTTTTTTTTTTTTTTAATCATCAAGGATTCTAACAGAGAAGAGCTCTTCTAAAGATGAACACACAACCCAAAATTACCAACTATCTGAGGAAAAACACTATCAAGTGTAAGAGTCACCAGCCTCGGTGGATCACATCTGTAATCCCAGCACTTTGGGAGGCTGAGGCAGGAAGATCACTTGAGCCCAGGAGGTTGAGACTAGCCTGGGCAATATAGAGAGACCTCATCTCTACAAAAAAAATCAAGAGATTAGCTGGGAATGGTGGCATGTGTCTATAGTCCCAGCTAATCTGGATGCTAAGGGGGAGGCTGAGGCTGGAGGATCGCTTGAGCCTAGGAGTTTGAGGTTCTGCTGAGCCGTCATGATGCCACTGCACTCCAGCTTGGGTGACAGAGTGAGGTGATGACTTAAAAAAAAAGAGTAAGAGACGTTTGACAGCACAAATACTAATGAACTGCAGTGAACAAGGTTAACAGCCTTAAAAGAAAGTAAGCAAAAGCCAAAATAGAAGAGGATATCACATTGTTGAATAAAGAACAGATTATGTTTTCTGTTTTATTTTCTAGTACTTTACAAAACAAGGTACAAGTCATATGTATATGATGTCCATATATTGTCATTCTCAGACCTACCAAACTTAACAAAACTATACACCAAATTCCAGTTTAGAAAAAACAAAACAACACCTCTTTGCTGCCAATTTGGAATATATTTTTTACATTCTTTAATATATCTAACTGGATTTATTCTAAAACCACTAAGCTAATACTTACTCTATTCTAAATACAACAAAGAATGATTTCAAAGTTCAACTCAAATATGTAAAAACTGCTTTGTAATCTAGAAAGCATTATACCATGGTTTATAGAAAGGGTAATGAACTTAAATTCTGCAAATGTGATTTTGAATTTTTGCTACTTACTAATTGTGGTACTTTACTATCATCCTTTCTGAATTTCTAGAAAACTTGGGATACTTTTGCTACTAGCTTCACAAGGACATTATGAAGCTCACATGAAAGCCATTTGTAAAATGTTAACATAAAAATTTAAGCTACAATCATGCATTCTTTTGGTCATAATTTGAAATCATCATACCAGAAATACTACTTTTGCTAATAACTTAGTAGAAATAACATCTGCATAGGAAGTGTAGCTTTTTATTGGTTAATGTTCCTGCTGAATGTCATTAAAGACTTTTAAGCAGAATCATTGCAGTTTTAGTTTTTGTCTGAATATAGTCCAACAACATGCAAACAGCAGAGCAACTATATTATTGTATGCGAAGTTTCATACTTGAAAACCTAGATCCATAATTAAACATTTAGGGTAACACTCATAAACTATACAGTATGCAATAAACATGTCTACCAAGTAAATTAAAGCACCCCTATATATGCAGCAGCTGAAGCAAAGTAGGACTTGATTAAGAGTCCTTAGAAACAGAGGACTGTTTTAATTCTAGAAGTGGAGGAGGAGAAAAGTCATATCCCTTAATTAAACAAGGTACAGCAAGTCTCTGTAAGACCTCCAACTTTTCATAAGACATGTGCCCATTTAGGAGATCATAGGTCAGGTTTTAAAATACAATATTTTGCAAATAACATAAGTAATCAATCATGATTATAAACTGATGCCTCTCATTAATAAGCAGACCCTGAATATTTACCATAATATTATAAGAAAGGATTGGCATAGAGGGACACTGCTGGGGGGTAGGGGGAGGACAACATAACATCCATAAGGGTACCTGATATCAAACCAGGCAAAGTGGGGACCCAAGGGAGGCCCAAACTTTACCTATATGATGACCACTTGCATACCTAATCCTGAATTGTACCCCATATCTTAAAAAACAAACAAAAAAACCCAATGCCTCATTTAAAGGAGCTTGGAACCTATTGTGCTTGTTTTAAAATGTTTGTTCTATACCTATTTAAAAGTGTCTTATCCTTGTTGGTCCCCATGTGCATACCAGGTAGAAACTGTTTGGTCACTTGGCAATTGCCTGACTTAGAGAATTATTAAGTCCATGCCTTCATAAATTTTCCATATCTTGTCGTCATTCTAAATAGCATTTCAAATTATGTCAATAGGAAATAACAAGACATATTACTAATTAGCATGATTCCTTACTTCTTATGGGAAAGTGATTTATAGATAATAAACTGACTATCTGTCCAGTTTGGGTTTTATGTTCCATCTAATACTAATCCTCTCATCAAAGCAGGGAATATTATAATATTTTTTCATTTACTGCTCTCTTCTTGACTAGACAGCAATCCCTAGAAGGTATACAGTAATAACTGCTGCTTTTCATAAACTGGTCATAGTCATTCACAGCCTCTATTTCTTCTGTACCTGAGTAAATCATCATGTTTCCAGATGAAAATGAAAAGCATTTTTATTGATAGCTTTCATTATTTTTAAAGTGCTATAATTTCAAAGATCTTAATTATCTAAGGATGTAAATAGATGTAAACTCTTCAGGTCAATTTTCTAAAAAGAAAGTCCAGATACTAAAAATACTTTCAAGCTGTGGAATGCTGGGAAACATTGGGAGCAGACATGACAAATTGTGTGCAACCATCAGAGACAGGAGGCAGATTTAAAGCAAAGGTGTTAGGCTGTCTTATAGATAGGTGAGAGCAAGCCAAAACAGTTTTGGCAAACAGAACTGATAGCCACAATTCCAAGCTAAGTTTAACATATATGTAATGTAAAAAAAACTACCATGATCACATGATGAAAGAATAGCAAAGGTATCATCAAATAAAATGACAATGATGCTACAAATATGACTAGCATGTACCTTAGAAGTATATCACTCAGGGATAGAACAAAAAGCTAAATTCAGAATATAAATTCACTAAAATAGTTATTTAAGCTATTCTAGTACTATTAATGTATATAATAATAATTTCTTACATATGTGTATTATTAGTCCATTAAAAATAGATACTAATAATAAACCACTGCATTAAATTCCACTGCATTAAATAAACCACTGCATTAAATTCCACTATATTAAATAAACCACTGGATCAAAATTCATCACTAAATGTTTCCATATAAAAATTCCATAATTAGAAATATCACTAGAAGATAAAAATTCAAATACCAATTTTGTATTTAGAAACAAATAAAGGTTGTTGGTTTGTTAAAATGGAAAGATGTCAATAGTGAATGTCAGGTATAGGTCCAGTTCCACAGAGCCCAGTTAGCTTCACACTGAGAAAAGGCCATTTCATGGTTAGACAGGTCCCTGATCTCAGCAAAAAGAATCAGGTACCTGTGCTATTAGTTGAAAAGGGAAGTATGCTGGAGATGGTTCCAAAAAACTATCATAATTACTGGAAACAACTCATAGCATACATCCTGATGATGAATGAGTAGTGTCATTTTCTTTGTGAATAACATCTTCAGTTGCACTATTACTAACTCTAGGAAGATACGCTGGGCTTCTTGGCTTTGTTTCTTAACACTATCCACCTGTCACTGGATATTATATTGCCAAGGTAGTATTCTTGAAGTAAAATAGAAAGCAAACCATGAAGTCTATACACAGGAAACAAACAATAATCACAGCTCTACTCCTCAAAGGCACAGGGTCCCTGTTGTCAGAACAAGGATCACTCAACTCTATTCTGAATAACATTTACAAGGTACAGCAGAGATATTCTTTGCCCTATATCATTACTTTCCTCTTGAAATAAGTGCAAATTGAAAACATTCCACTAAAGCAACACATTTGAAGTCCATCTACCTCAGGAGTTTGCTAAAAAATGATTCCAGGGCCTACTCCCCAAACCACCAGAATGTGGTGTATCTGCATTTTTAACACAAACTTTTTTTTTTGAGTTGGAGTCTTACTCCGTCGTCCAGACTGGAGTGCAGTGGTACACTCAAGACCACCCCAGCGTCAACTTGCTGGGCTCCGGTGATCCTTCTGCCTCAATCTTCCAAGTAACACAAACTTTTAACACTATAATTTGAGATGAGAAGTACTGACCCAAAAAAAAAAAAAAAAAAAAAGATGTGTATATAGAATGCACATATAAGACATGTTTTCATTATTTCTTCTTTGTTCATTTATCTTAAGTATATTTTAATTTTCAACACGGAACTATTTACTATAATTTAGAAAAATAGCTCAACAAGCTAAACCTAAGTAGTCTTAATCTGAAAAACTCTCCATAAAGGCACCTATATGATTTATGCCTAACTCTAAAGGTGTTCAATTTTTCTAGGACAACTGGAATTAAAGTTGAATTCAAATGACAATGGATGTGGCTTCTTTTTTAAAATTAAAATATAATTCACATAGCATAGAATTTACTCTCTTAAAGTGTAATATTCAGTGGCTTTTAGTCTATTCATAAAGCTGTGTAACCATCATCACAATTTTAGAGACTTTCATCACACCAAAAAGAAGTCCCATACTTATTAGCATTCACTCCATTTCCCTTAGCCCAACACCCTGATAACCACTAACCTATTTTGTGTTTCTATGGATTTCTCTATTCTGGCTATTTCATATAAATGGAATCATACAATACGTGGCCTTTTGTGACTGGGTTCTTTCACTCAGCATAATGTTTCCATGGTTCATGTAGTAGCATGTATCAGTATGCCATTCTTTGTTAGTGCTGAAAAATCCTGATGATATGGATTCTGTTTATTCATTCATTAACTGGTAGGCATTTGGGTTGCTTTCATTTTTTGACTACCACGAATAATGCTGGCTAGGAACATTAGTGAACAAGTTTTTGTGTGAACATGTTTCCAATTCTCTTGGACATACAAGAGAATCTGGGTCATGTGGTTAACTCTATGTCTAACTTTTTGACTAACTGTCAAACTTTTCCAAAGAATGTGTACCATTTTATTTTACATTCCCAACAGTAATGCCTGAGGGTTCCAATTTTTCCATATCTTAACCAACACTTGTTATTGTTTGTCTTTTTACCAGTTGTGAAGTGGTATCTCATGTGAAGTTATTTTATTTGCATTTCTTTCTTTCTTTTGATTTATTGTAGAGACAAGGTCTCGCCAAGTTGCCTGGGCTAGTCTCGAACCAGCAGGCTCAGGCAATCCACTCGCCTCGGCCTCCCAAAGTGCTGGGATTACAGGCTGAGCCTGGCCTATTTGCATTTCTCTATGACCAATGGTGTTTAACAACTTTCCATATGCTTTTTAGCCATCTGTATATTCTTGTGAGAAATATCTACTCAAACCCTTTGCCCAGTTTTTAATTGGGCTACTCGTCTTCTAGTTGAGTTGCAAGAGTTCTTTATATAATCTGGATAATAGACTTTTATCAGATATATGATTTACAAATATTTGCTCCCATTCTGTAGACTGTCTTTTCACTTTCCAAGTTCATTTTTTTTTTTTTTTAAATGCTTTGGTATGATATAGAAGAAACCACTGTCTCTAATCTGTGTGATTTGTTACTAAAATATGATTTATAAAGAGCAAAAGTAACATTTGGATTTAGCCTATCACAAGCAGGAGAGTAGCCTTGTAATCTTGTTTTGTGTTAGTAGAGACTTTCTAGGAAACTGAAATGGAGTGAGAAAGCCGTGCCGTGAGGGCAAAGGATCATGGTTCTGAAAAGTTTTGTCACAAATATTCACAGGGCTCTCTGCTTTTCCAAGGCTAACTAAACCAGTAGTTTCTAAGGTAGTTATTTACCTAAATTTAAATTAGCACAGAACTTCAAAAGTCAAAAGTAGTAAATAAATTAAAATGAGTCTTAAAAGAATATAGCTAGAAAGGAATAAAAATGAAAAATATGGCCTAAACTATGAGAAAGCATGTTTTCAAATTTTTAATACTAATAAGAGCCATCAGCCCATTGAGGCCAACAACAAATATAGAAATGAATTGTGAAATATCTTTGGGCTGCCAATTAAGTATTGAAATATGCTGAGTGAGAGAGTATATGTGTATGTGCGCGTGTGTGTGTGTGTGTTACTGTCTACACAACTACTTTAGTCTTTACCAGGTTTACAAATATCTAGTTCTGTTTTTAGATATATCCCCAAAAAGATATTTAATAGCCTACTTCAGAATTAGCATTTCTTATGGGTAATTTTATGAACACTAGCAAAGAGAAGGGCTGCATACAGAAATCTGAAAGTGGTACTCAAAGTAGTACTAAAAAGCACATTGTTCTTTAAAAATATATTTATTGGAAGTCCTGGTAAGATGACGATGGCATAGGCAGGATTGTGAGATTCTCTGAAAGTGAGTTCCCCAAAAGACTCTTACTTTCCTTCTCCCACCCCACTGCCCACCACCAGTTGCACCGGTCCGAGGCCTAGAGACTCTCCGACCCACGCAAGGCTGCCTATTGAGGACTCTCTGCTGCTACTGCTCCACCATAGGCAGCCCAGGGCCCAGATTGTGTGGAG
>CAUYQG010050768.1:0-44696 GCA_963574415.1 Tarsius wallacei | reverse complement strand
CGCCCAGACTGGAGTGCAGTGGCCGCTCCCGGCCACCGCAGCCTCGACCTGCTGGGCTCCGGGGATCCTTCCGCCTCAGCCTTCCGAGTAGCTGGAATTACAGGCGCGCGCTACCACGCCCAGCTGATTTTTTGATTTGTTGTAGAGACGAGGTCTCGCCAAGTTGCCCAGGCGGGTCTCGAACCCGCGTGCTCAGGCAATCCACTCACCTCAGCCTCCCAAGGCGCGGGATGACAGGCTGAGCCACTGAGCCCGGCTCATTTTTGTTTATTTTAAACTATATGCTTTATATTCCTCAAAGCTTCCCTCAAATACCTTATGATTCTGCTGTGATTAAAAATAAGTCAGTAAAGATGATTGCAAATGTGTTTGCAAGGTCGGTCTAGAAATCTTCATTTATAATATTTTTAATATTATTATTTATGAACCTAGGAGAGAGAATATCCTACTTTAGGGACATAAATTATTACTTTTAAGTGGAAGACTTTTATAAAATAAACAAGTAATAAAGATAAAAATAAAGATTTTATGGCTATGTTGCCCACAGTCTACTATTTACACTTTCATGCAAAATATTAATAAATATTAACATATAACTAGTCTATATTCATGGCTATTTCTTAAGTTTTAGATTATTTATGTATCATCTACTTCTGTGTATTTTATGTGTTTAAATTTTTAATGTTAGAATGCTGTTCTCAGTGTATCTTAATGTTTAAAAATACTATATTTACACTAAAAAGGCAGAAAGTGACTGGAAAAAAATTATTTAGTCTAGTCACTATTTTGTGAAAATTTCTAAGTAACAATGGCTCTAAAATTACCGATTTTTTTTGCATGCCAGGCATGCTTAGTGTTTTGCATTAAGTATCTCATTTTATTTTTGTGGAACTGAAGCTAGGAGGTATTATTTTCATTAAAATATACAAAAACTGAATCTTAAGGCCGACTTTAAAATATACTCCAGATTACAAAGCAGATTTTTGTTAAAAGCCATAGTAAGATTGGAACACAAGATATCAGTTTCTGCAACCTCTATCCATAAAAAAATATTGTCACATTATATTAAAAGGTATTAAATTCAAATAACAGCATTTAAATAAACTTATAATTAGTTTTTTTGTTGTTAAAATGTATATAAATGTCATGGGAACTGATAAAATACAGAATTCTAAATTAATATACAATAAAATGTATTTTAAAATAGTGGGAAAATATTAATCATATTTATATTTTGTATCTGTTAGTTGAAAGGATTCTTTGCATTTAATTATATTGATTATGAATCTTACTTGTCAGTCTTTCTACCCTCTATCTATTTTCAAACACATTCCAACAAACAACGTAAATATAAAGCAGTCAAAATATCTTATTCAAAAACAAGACAACTATAAAAATTACAAACATGGGCTAAATACATATTTCTGTTACAGAGAAAAAATGACAGAGGATTAAAATAAAATCAGAAAAATAACAAATGTATTCACAAACTTGTATAGCAAGGTCATCAGTCTTTGTTCATTAAAACAAATAATATTAACTTTGAAAAGATAAAATTGAACCTTTTTTACTCTCTCACTAAATACATTTATAATAAATCTACATGTTCATGGAATTGTAAATATAAGTATAGTACACTAAAACAATGGGGCAGTGTAGGGACTTGGTGCAGAACACAGACAGTCATGGTGGCATTTTTTGATTGCACGACTCCTGAAAGACTGCTTTAGAGAGGAAACTTTTCTGCAAGTGATATGTGGTAAAAAAGAAGAGCCCACTGAAAAATGCTCATCCTTTTCTGCATTCATTATATCCTGAGATTGTTGAATCTCACAGGGCTTACTTTTTCTATTTCCACTCAAACTATGCTCTTTTTTGTCATGCAGCCACATTAGCAGGTCCAGATTCACACTCTTCATGCTGGCAGGGAGGTTGAAAATATTGTTGCTAAGCAACTGGATGCTGCACATTGGAGCTCCATTTTTTTCTGATGAAAGTGACAGGAGAAAGATAGCGACATCAATAGCTTTCTGATTTTTTTTTTAAACTTAACAGCTGCAGTGAAAAGAGAAGATGATAGGGACAAAGAAAGAAAAAAAAATCAGAGAAGACTGAAAAAGAGGTGGTCTGGACACAAAGTAAAGAACTATAAAAGAGATACTAAGAGAAGATTTGATTCATAAAATGGATGGAAAAAATATTACAAACTAATCCAAAAATTAAATGTGAACTATGTATGCAGAAACTTTTTTTGATAAATTGTGTGCTATCCCTAAGAAAGAAAACTAGATATGAAATAGAAAGTCTTGATCTTGAAACCAAATGGATTTGTGCATTGAAATTCCCCTAACCTTTTCAGATCCCATCTTTTTTCCCTCTTATATTAGCTTTCCAGGTATGACTTCTATCTCAGAATCAGAAAACATATCTGATGTGAACATTTTTGGCCTTTGAAATGTACCAGCTCGTGCTAAATGAGATCCTGAAGGAATAATAAAAAGGTAACAGGGATAGATAGCTTTGACTATTTCCAAAGAATTGAAAATCTGCACTCTTATTCAGCTTAATGAAGAGAGACCATATAAGTAATAATGGCTTAGAAAGAAAGAAAAGAAAAGCCTCTGAATGCTTTTGAATGAAATTGGACATGTGCTGAACTGCAGAAAAGCAGACGTGATAGTGATAATAGATTGATGACTCTTCTTTTATTTCAACTTGAATGATTGCAATATTAAGCCAAAGATGTAGAAAATAATTGGTGTAAATACACTAACAATGAGATAGTAAGATAATAAAAAGCTACATAGTTGTTAATTTGAGATATTTTAGACCTATTTTTTTCTGTTTTAAAAAACTTTCCATGTGTTATTTAATTTGCTGAGATTCAGTTTACTCCTCTATAAAATAGCAATGACATTTAATTTTTAGAGTTTGAAGTTTAAATGAAATAATGTATCAAACATCTACCACATCCTCTGGGTTTTTTTTTCCACTAATAAGGGTAGTGTATTTACTATACATGCTGTATAAAATAAAATATTGACTATGAAATGTGTCAATTTGTATTATTTTTGACTATAAGTATTGCTATGCACTTATACTGCTGATTGAGCTGAGTCGCTAAGAAATACTACTGACTGGTGATGTAAATCTATAATTTTTAATAAAAAATATCTTCCTATCCTTTTTTTGGCAAAAATGGAGAATAAAAGAGGGAGAGCTAAATTTTTCAATTATGAAATATTACCTTTGCCAACTCTTCCATTTTTAAATACCTGGATTGTAAAGGTGGTTTGGGGATTTTATTCATTCTGGTCAGTCTAGCCCCGTCCTGAAATGGTATTTGGTTCATATCTATGATAAGTGAAAGAAAATTAGAAACCTAAGGAAGAGAAAAAGCAAACAACTGATTTCATTCTGCTTATCTTTATGGCTATTGCTGGCAATGGTTGTTGCTTGCCCTGGTATTGGCCGTTCTTGGGACTCTGTTCCAGCTACTGAAGGAAAGGTGGATGGAATTGGGGGAATCTGATTTTGAAAGCCAGATGCTTTGGTTGAAGGCTTAGCATACTATGACATTTTTTTAAATTCCAATCTCTTCAATTTAAAGATAAGAATACATGATAAGAAGAAGCAGAACAGAAAAGGGGAACGTACATATAGGCAAAATAAAAATAGCATAGTGTGAAGTATTTAACGTTATTTTCAATGATTTATAATTATATAATTCGTTTTGCTAACAGCTTAGAAATATATGCTTTGTTTAAATATTTACTGTAACTAAAGAAAGAAATCTAGGAAGTAGACTGTTTTTAGGAAGCCACTATTTTATGATGTCTAAATCTGTAGTTTTTCTAAATTTTCTAAATTTGCAGTATTTCAGTTTATTTACTTTGTTTTGGTAGTTGATTCATTTTCACTCCAACCCAGAAATGCAAAAACATTATTATTATTAAGTCTATTTTTATTGATTGTTTTTTCAGAAACAGGGTGCCACTCTGTCACCTTGGCTGGAGTACAGTGGCTCAATCATAACTCACTACAGAAAACAGCACCTGGCTGCCTCCCGAATAACTAGGACTATAACACAAAACCAAGTCCAGCTAAGATTTTTGCTTGTTTATATAGAGTCAAGGACTCGCTGTGTTGCCCAGACCTGTCTCAAACTCCTGGCTTCCAATGATCCTCCTTCCTCAACCTCCTGAGAAGGAAGGATTACAAGCACAAGCCACTATGCTTAGCAAAAGCATTATTTTTTCATAATTTGTCAATTAACAATCTTTTTAACTTGCTAGACAAAAAATAACTGTTCTAAGTGTTTAAACTCATCTCATTAGCCTGTTCCTTGTAAAAAATATTGCCTATTATTAGTATCAATTGATAGATAAGTAACTGAGAAAGCAACTCCTTTCCCAAAGACATAGTGAGATGGAAAAAGAACTAACTCGTATACCTCTCTGACCTAACTTCATCCTAAATATGCATTTTACTATGTTAAATATCAAGGTAAGGGGTTGCTGTCACTTGTAGTTTGTGAATTTCACACAATTCTTTTTTAATCCTCAATTATGTTTATGTTTGAATTGGATTTATTTTGACACCATACTGTATTCAAAGTGTTGTGTTTGTTTTTTACCAATATCAGAGATTTATTTTCTAAGTGGGTAACTCTGCTCTATTCTCTAAATTAACGTTAATGTAAGGTCAGTGAGTGATAAGGCAGCAAGTTAGAGTGCCTGACTTTGTTTCTAGAACATAGTGTAAATTCTACTTTATTCCAGTTTTCCTCTGAGACATTGAATTAAGTGCTTCCTCTACCAAGTGTGCTAAAATCTTTGGGCATTGGAAGAGGAATGTGAATTAGAAAAAAGTCTCTAATTCTGAGGAACTTTTAGTTTTGTAAGGGTGATCAACTTGAAAACAAATAAATAAAGGAGAAAGATATCAAGTTATAATCACTAAGAGTATGAAAAGCTAAGAACACAAAGGAGGAAGCAAAAAATGAAATGAAATTTTATAGTTTAGTTACTTTTTGCCTGAATTTCTTATATATATGCTTGTTTGCTTTCCTTCCTTCTCTCTCTTTTCTTTCCTTTCCTCCTTTTTATTCTGTTTTCACCCACTTTTTCTTTTAGGTTTTGGTATATCACACCATGTGATATACACACACCCTTAAGTGACCACGATAAGTTATAAATATATATAATCCCCTCATAATCCCCTTTGAGTACAGGTGGCACCTTGATTTATTTTCTAGCCAATAGAATAAAGCTGAAAGGATTTTGGAGGTTTAATTAAAATCCCAAATCAGTTGATTTTTGAGATTTAAAAAAACATAAAAAAAATAATTGCCTTGGATGGACTTGCCTTAATCAGGTGAATAATTCTTGAGAGAAACACAGACCCTATCTGAGACCAGAGACTCTCTAATCTGCTGAGTTTGAAAAAGCACACCATTGAGAAAGATGGAATTCTCTCCAAACCATTTTATGAAGCTAACATCACACTGATACCCAAACAGGGTAAAGATCCAACAAAAAAAGAGGACAGGCCAGTATTCCTTATAAACATAGATGCAAAAATCCTCAACAAGATTCTAGCAAATTGGATCCAAAAACACATCTCAAAAATCATCCACCATGATCAAGTAGAGTTCGTCCCCAGGATGCAGGATTGGTTCAACATCCGCAAGACCATAAATGTAATTAAATACATCAACAGATGTAAGAACCACATGATTATATCATTAGACACAGAAAAAGCTTTTGATAAAATCTGGTATCTTTTCTTGATAAAAACCTTCAAACACCTAGGTATAGAAGGAAAATAGTAGGTGCCATCTGTGATAAATCCACAGCTAGCATATTGCTAAGTGGACAGAAACTGGAAACAGTTCCCCTGTAAACCAGAGCAAGACAAGGCTGCCCACTCTCATCTCTCTTGTTCAACATTGTGTTGGAAGTTCTAGCTAGAACAATTAGACAAGAGAAGGAAATCAGGGTTATCCAATTAGGAAAAGAGGAAGTTAAGTTATCCCTCTTTGCTGATGATATGATCCTATACCTTGAAAACCCAAAGAATCTGTCAAAAATTTTCTTGCACTGATAAAGGACACTATGTGTTCTACAGATAACCTGAGGAAGATTGGAAGAGGAGTTTTCCCAGTTGAGCCTCTAATGTGAATATAGTCTGACTGACACCCTGGCTATAACCTAAAGAGGACCCAGTAAAATTGTGCCTGGATTTGTGACCTGCAGAAAGTAGAGGTAATAAATTAGTGCTTTTTTTAAATTAGTGTTTTTTTAAGCTGCTAAATTTGGTATATTGTGTTGCATAGTCACAAAAAAGTAATATAATTTTAAACAAATCACACTCTTATGTATGCAATATGCTTAACTCTCAACCAATCATTTTAAAACACTCTCTCCCCTTTCCTCTCCCTCCCATTCTCCCTATCTCCCATCATCAAACACACACAAACAGAACAAAAACATACAGATGTCTTAATTCACATAGGAAACCATATAAATAAGCACTCACTTTGCAAAAATAAAACAAAGACAACTTTTATTCCTAAGCTTTGAATTAATATCATATATTACATTGTGACCTAAAAGCGAATTTAGTACTATTGATCTATATTCTATTTTATATACAAAGAAGAGGCAAAGTATACAAATCAAAATTCACATGGATCTTAAAAATTGAATCATTTTTGAACCTAGCATATACTCACATAAACAAGAAATGTCTAAATTAAAAATACATGTTTTATTTATTCTAATAAATACAATCACCAATAAAAAATCATGAGTCCCTTTAGGAAGGACTGGAAGAAGTTTGACAACACAAACATTTGCCAGTGTTGCATGGTTTGTTTGCAAAGTGTCATAGACTCCTCTTCATTCAAGGAATTCTACATCTGTGAACTAATCCTTGTCTGAGACTTGATTCTGGTGACTCAAGTTGGATTTCTATTCACTAGGACTAGAAGTTTACTGCTTAACCAAATTGAGATGGGTTTTGGCAGTTTGTCCAATTATTTCAGTTCTAGGGGAATTATCAACTAGCCAAAACCAAATGTCTCTGAGAGTCAGAATATGCTAAATATTGTTTTGCTTTGTAGAAATAAAAGAAGATCAAATAAATGAAAGAAAAGTATGGCTTATTTATTCAGATATCAAGAGAATCACCTACCATCATTTGTATTTTGGCAGAGACTCAAATTCAGGAAGAGTAGTGGGAAAGTTTAACAGTAGAAAAAGGGAATACTTCAGATTCACCCTGATTGGAGGCTGTTAGCATGGAGAATCTGGAGGTGGGCTAATAGAAGTAGGGTGTCCTGTGATTGGTTAGGGGTGCATACTTGGCTTTCTCTGCCTGGTCCTAAGTTGGAAGCAGGGACAAAATTAGAGAAGCTGACAATTGTTAGTCCAATCCTGAACATTTGGAGGTCCATTGCTACAGAATATATTGTTTAGCTTCCTAGATTATAATTAGAGATAACTATTCGGTAACAAACTGATTTCCTGGAAGTCTGATTTATAGCAGGTTGGCTTTCTGGGCTGCTAATTATAGTTAAGGGGATGATCTTCTGGAAAGGATGCTACAGGCTGTGGACAAAGTTCCGTTTTTACAAAAGATCTGTTCATTGTCCAATTGTATTTTCAGTCTCTCACCATCATTGTCCATTTTGCTGGCTAATCCCACCTATTCCTTGGTGATTAATTTTTGCCACTTGGCCCTGATACTTTGCAATTCCACCATCCTCACTAACTCTTGGGATTCCAGTATAACATCACATCCTATTTTAGTCCTTGACCTATAAGGAAGAGCCATCATGAAGCTATTCAGAAATATCAGGGCTCCTCTCTTACATTTCTTGGTAAAATGAAAGTTCTCTGGACTTTCCCAGGGGACAGAATGAGGGGTTAAATTTAGCGGATTTTGCATGATAAACTACCATTCTCATCTTGCTATGTCTTTGGCTATCTTTGTGCATATCTTCTGACATTTTAATTTCACTAATTGCAGGTCATTCTTGGGTTGATAATTCAGTCAACCAATTAAACAAACTGCTAGGGTCATCACCAGTCCCTCAATCCTAGCTAATGAATCCAGAACCTATGCTTTTATTTCATATCAATAAATGTGTTTTGATTCAACATATATACATTATACTCCAATCACACATCCTTAAGATCTGGTTTCTGCCACTATAAATTAGCAAAATCATGAAAGTCTCTTGATATATAGCAAATGTCCTCAAGGGTCACATTATGTACCTCACTCTTTGAGGTGGGGATAAAGTCTGAGGAGGATTCTTAATTTCTTGTACCTAGCATTTCAGAGGCCATCATGGGTTCTTCAGGCAAGAGGGAAATACCCTCCATATGGTTGATATATAGGTTACTTCTTTTTTTTATTTGAAAGATGTGGGGTACAACTCAGGGCTAGGTATACAATGATTATGTAGGTACCCTTGTTGATGAGGTGTGCCGCTCCTCCCCTAGCAGTTTCCCTCAACTGCCAATCCCACCCCTCCACCCATGGCAGTTTCCCACTATTGCCAATCACTTTCTTATTGTATTATGATAATTGTTCAAGGTCCGCTTATAAGTGAGAACATATGGTACTTCACTCTTTGTTTCTGTGTTAGATCACTGAGTATGATCGACTCTAAATCCATCCAAGTTGCTGCGAAGTCCATATGTTTGTCCTTCTTTATGGCTGCATAATATTCCATTGTGTATATATAGCACATTTTTTTAAATCCAGTTCAGCTTCGATGAGCAGCATAGTTTTTTCCATGTTTTTGCTATTTTGAATAGATCTGCAACAAACAAACGTGTACAGGTATCTTTTTTGTAGAATGATCTGAGTTTAAAGGCTACTTCTGCTGCCAAAGGAAATTCAGTGGGGCAAAAGAGTTCAAGATTCCAGTTTCAATGAATCTGCCCATATGCCAACATTTCAGTTTTCAAAATTTCATTCCTATTGAAGTAGTGCCTTAATTTCAGCAAAAGATGCACTGTATGTTTGGTAACATAATTTGCATTGTAGTGCAGCTACTTGTAAGATTCGATTTTAGATTTTGCTATCAGAAATCTCACCTTTGTGTCTATAGAAGATAAGTGTTTCTTTTAGAGCAGTTATAGACACTTTTAGGTCCCTTATATAGAACTTAAACTGAAAATTTAGTATTTTCTTTCCTCATGTTCTCCAGTACACTTATAATGAGATGCCAATATATAATCCTTATATTCAGTAAATATTTTATAGGAACAAATCCATTGTCACCAATAATTTTCCTTTCTGTAGGTACTTAACATTAGCACAGATGAGAATTCACAAGCTATCTTTCCCCTACATGTCATGGGCTAACATTGTCTCCTTTATCATTGGAAAATGAGTCATTAATGCCTTTAAATCTTATTGGATCACTTCCAGATAAAGCAAAGTAAATTTAGAGAACACGTTCTTAAGATCTTTTCTTATCAGAATTCCCCCAAATTGTGTAACACTCAGAATTTAATCAGAGAAGCATAACCACTTATATATACTTGAAGTGGCAGATATATTATAGGGACTGATGTTATGCAGTTAAGGCAGCGCTGGTTAAACAATCTCATCAAGGTTGTTGTCTAAGGCTGAAGCTTGAAATACTAAGGACAGGAAATGAAGATGTAAATAAGAGCACAGCAAAAATGATGTTAATCCCATGAGAATGAGCTGGGATCCATGAGCACGAACAGACTACAATCTACAATGAAATAATGGAAATTCATATCAGCTCTTACCTTCTCCAAATTTGTTAGCTGGGTGTCCTAAAGGAGAAATCTGTGCCTGTCTTTAGAGTGCTAAGCACATACCTGGTCCAAAAGTCAGAGAAGCTGAAAGACATAGAGGAGTTCTTGGCTCAAATTTTTGGCCCAGTGAGATAAGATAGACAAGCAACATCTTCCACAAATTTCCAAGCATTTTAACAAAATGATTGCTGCTTCCCTACTGAATGATCTACAGATTTCATGAAAAAGCAAAAAAGGTCTCTTATCTTGAGGCTAACTAGAAACATGCACGGAAGGGAATTCAGCAAAAGTAGTTCAGTTTAGGCAAGTTAACACATTACAAAGCTAGCACCGTAGAGAAGCTAGCTTAGTCATGCACAAGTAAATATGCCTAAATACTGCCCAAATAATCACATTTACAAATTACTAGCATGTTTGACATACTTTGTGCTCATAATTGAGTATTGCAACCGTTCCATTTGAATACCTTTGAATATACTACTAATTTTTATGGAAATCTTCTTACCATTTAATTGTATTAATCTGTAGATACTCTTTCTTTTGTCTTTGGCTACTACTAATATTTCTTGTTTCTCTGTTTTATCATTGTATTTTTAGGTATAGAATTAACACATTAAACGATGACTTAAGTACATCTTTTTAATCTGGAGATATATGACTTTCATCAAGTCATTAAAATTGTCTGTCATTATCTCATTTAACATGTCTTATCATTTCCTATTGTCATTTTTAAGGCTGTTCATTAATATACTTCTCTTTTCTGTACTTGTTATAATTGCATGTCACATCCCTCTTGAATTAGGATTAGATACATGACTTTACTTTGGTCAATATACTCTGTCAAAAGTGACGTGTATCATCTTTAGAGTCCAGTGTACAATTTGCCATGTTCCCTTCACTACTTTTTTTAAAAAGTGACATTACTTTAGATAACACAAGTTTAATAGCCTATGTAGATAGCTGGGCCTTCATGATTGGTCTAAACTTTCCTATTTCCTGAAGATAATGCTCTGACTACCATATACTCATTTCCAGTGGTAAAAGAAGTCCCTAATTCTTCTTATTAAACGTCTCTCTTTGCTTTGACTTCTGCTTTTCTAATTTAAAGATCGACTAATACTTTTGCATTTATAAAGTATTCTTAAAATGTAAGGGATCGTGAACATGGGACCTAACGTGTATATATTCACAAACAACTAAGATAGAAAGATTCTAAAACTTTTCTCTATTTAACAGGGATGTTGGAAAACCAGAAATAACTTCAGCCAAATGATTAGATGACTGAACCTACACTGTTTATGATCAAAGATGAGAAGACAGCACACCATTTGCATAGACTTCACTTACATCTTCTCATGCTGTCTAGACCTACACTGTCCAATATGTTAATCACCAGTCACATGCAGATTTGAGTACTGAAATATAGCCAGTCCAAACTAAGATACTTTGTAAGTGTAAAACAGACATTGGATTTCAAAACAATACTTCAAAGTATTACAAAAGCTACTAAAGGTATATAAAACATTTCATTAGCATTTTAAAAATATTGAGTACATGTTGAAAGGTTAGCTTAGATATTATTGGTTAATAAAGCATATAATTTATATTAATTTCATCTGTTTCTATTTTAGATTTTTTAGTGTCTCTATTAGAAAAAATTTTAAATTATGTATTTGGCTTCCATTTTATTTCTACTAAACAGCATAATTTTAGATTTTAAAGGTCAAGTTACCTATAAAAAATCTATAAAATACTCAAGTGCTAAAAGTTTTTAGTGTTCCTTTTTAAGAGGGAAGAGCACACCTCATCAACTAGGGTAACTGCACAATCACCATTTGTATACCTAACCCTGAATAGTGCTCCCCCATCTTTATAATCATAATAATAATAAAAGATTATTTTAAGAGATTTATTTAGTATTGTGTAGAAATTAATATTTATACATTTCCACAAATTCTACAAACAGATTTTTTTTTTGCTTATTTGATTTTAGCACTGACCATTTGGTTTTAGCACTGTATGTGTGCACTTATATGTTACTGAATTTTTTATAGAGCATTTCTTAATTGGATTAATGTTTTAATATTTTATTTATATTACAATATCCTATAAATTACAATCTTTAAAATGTTTTTAAATTTTGGATTAAAGACACCCAAGGTTTGATGTTATGTCTAGAGTTTCAATATCAGGATTTTAAAATGTAAGTTTTACGCCTTGTCACTCAAATACATCTTTAAATTTGGCTCAAAATTTATGACTTTCAGATTTGATCAGATGCCTGAAATTGTTTCTTATCTTTTACTGAACTTATTATAAGTTCATACCACAAAGTTAGTGGCATAAGTAATTGAACCAATTTCACTTTCTTTCTCAAGCACAGTGGCTTATAACTCAAGTGTCAAAGTTCTTCAAGTTTGAATTTTGTTAGGAAAATAGTCTTAGGTAAAGAGGGAATACTGTAAAAAGTATAACATATATTTAGTAAGCATATTGCTAGTTTTAAAATTTATTCTAATATTGAATAGAGATTGACATGCAAACAAATAATCTTGACTAGAAATAAGAGTATTAGTCTAGAAAACAAAATGATTACTAGATTTTACTATTGTTTGGTACTTTCTGCTCTTTCAAACTACCTTTACATAGTTTCATAAATTAATTCACTTTTAAAACAGCATTACAAAAGGAGATAGACATAATAATTAAAAACAAGCACTTAATTATGCTTAACGTATGACAGCCATTTTTCAAAGCAGTTATGTATAACTTATTTAATTTCCATGACAATTTTAAATATAATTGTTTTCTCTATTTTACAGATAAAGGAACTAAGAAACAGAAAAATAAATTACTTGTTACTGTTCCTTAACTGTAAGTGGTGAAGCTAGGATTTGAACCAATTGGGTTAGTTTTATGATTCATAATCTTAACGGCAACAATTGTATAAAAAAATGCTAAGTCGCTTGCTCAAAATGTTATGATGTACAGGCAGGGCCAGGACTACTGTCCAGGTTATCTGATTTATACTTTATTTTTCTTTTTAGTATACAGGAAATCTACAGTGAACAAAGTATATGAGGAATAACAGACAGAAGGGAAGGAGGAAACTTAGGAAGGAACAAAAGCATAAACAATCTAAAGAGTATAATATTGTTGCTATGCTAATATTTAACATTTCTATGGTTTTAACCTCTACCATTAGTTCAATTATTCATACAAAATTATCTCCCAAATAAACTTTACATTGACTGAAACTTGATAAACGCCTACTTGCATTGTAGCATTCTTTCATTCCCAAAAACCATACACTAAAATAATCTAGTAATTAAAATATGACCAAATCTATACAACTCTAATAAATTGTTTTGCTGAATTTCAAACTCTATACAATATTATAATTAGAAATGCTTTGACATTACATTTGCAACTTCATCTCTATGTGGTGCTATGGACTGGGCCTATTTAGAGAACACATGGGGTGACTGGAAATCACATTTTAAAAACTTTAAGTGTAAATATATAACATTTATTCAACTTTGTCTATACATTACAGTCAATCACAATGAAATCCATAGTAGTTATGTGTGCATTTATGTCTATTTGTGTGTGGACATTAACAGTCTGCTTCTAGAATGTACATGGCAATACAATAGACTAAGAGAAGAGGAGGTGATCTGAGATAATTGTGATAAAGATAGACAAGTTAGTAGATTTAGGCTTTACTCTGCCTCACATTCCATAACCGATTAATCATCAGATGCTGTGAACTTGAACTTCTTTGTTTTTTAACCTAGCTCCTTTTCTCCTTTGTCTATGTTCACTTTATTCTCTTACCATCTCTGACTTGAGTAATAAAAAAAATCTTAACTAGACTTCCTTTCTCTAGTACTGACCCTCTCACTCTCAAATCTATTGTTTATTACGCTGCCAGCTTTCTTTCATTTTTATTTATTTTTTAAAAAATTTATTTTTAAAATGTGGGATACAATTCAGGATTAGGTAGATAAGTTGTCTTTGTAAAGCATAATTTGGATTTCCTATTGGTCCCCACTTCACCTGGTTTGAGATCAGGTATGCTTGCTGATGTTTTGTGCCCTCTTTCTCTCTCCTGGCAGCATCCCATCCCACTACAGTCAATCCCTTTCTTACAGTATTATGATAAATATTCAGGTTCCGTTTATGAGTGGGAATATGTGATACTCAGTTCTTTGTTTCTGTGATAGATAACTGAGTATGATAAACTCTAAATCCATCCAAGGGGCTGCGAAGTCCACAATTTTGTCCTTCTTTATGGTTGCATAATATTCCATCATGTATATGTACCACATTTTTTATCCATTTAACTGTCAATGGGCAGTACAGTTGGTTCCATGTTTTTGATATTAATAGTGCTGCAATAAACATGTGTGCACAGGTATCTTTTGTGTAGAATGATTTGCGTTCCTCTGGGTATTTTCTCAGAAGAGGGATTGCTGGATCTTATGGAAGGCCAATTTTTAGGTCTTTTAGAAATTGTCACATTATTTTTCACAGAGAGTGTACTAGTTTACACTCCCACTAATGGTGTAGAAGCATTTGCTTTTATCTGTGTCCTCTCCTGCATCTGTTGTTTTTTGAGTTATTAATGATGGTCATTCTGACTAGAGGTAGGTGGTATGTCAGTGTGGTTTTAATTTGCATTTCTTTGATGATTAGTGAGTCTGAACTTTTTTAATGAATCTGTTGGAAGCTTGTATATCTTCTTTTGAGAAGTGTCTATTCACATCTTTTGCCCACTTTTTGATAGAGCTGGTATTGGTACAAGAACAGGCCTACAGAACAATGGAACAGGATAGAGATTCCAGAAGCAAAACCTCAATTTCTCAATCATCTCATCTTCGACAAAACCTCCACCAACAACCACTGGGGAGAGGAGAACTTATTTAGTAAATGGTGCTGGGAAAACTGGCTGACCACATGCAGATCAAAACAGGACCCCTACCTATCACATACACAAAAAACAACTCTAAATGGATCAAACACCTAAATGTAAAATCTCAAAATATAAGAACCTTAGAAAACGCAGGTGATACCCTTACAAAAATTGGAACAGGCAACCAATCCCTTATCAAAACCCCAAAAACCCAAGCCATGAGGTCAGATAGACTAGTGGGGCATCATCAAACTGAAACGCTTCTGCAAAGCAAAAGAAACCATTAAGTGAGTAGGGAGACAGCTCACAGAATGGGAAAAACTATTTGCCAACGGTATATCTGTCAAAGGCCTAGCATAAGGATCTTCAAGAAACTCAGACTTGCTAAAAGAAAACAAACAGCCTTATCAAAAAGTGGGCAAAAGATAAGAATAGAATTATCTTTGTTAAAGTCAAATATTACATGTATTCCTTGTTAATCTGTAACTTGATTCTTTTCAGTGACAAATTTATTAATAAAAAATAAATTATTTTTCAAGATTCACAAGGATCTTTATGATACGAACTAACCTACCTCATTGCTCCAACGGAAGATCTGTGCTGCCTAAATTGTTATCTCTCAGCTCCAAATTCATATCTACAAACTCACTGAAAGTACATAGGCATTAGCTAATTGATGCAAAAACATTTTGCTTAACAAATCTCTCTTTTTTTTAATGACATACTAGTACTAGCCAGAATTCAAGGGCTACAGTACCACAACCTCAGTCAAGAACTTATCTGAAAAATGGTAATGAAAAGAAATATGACCAATATTCAGAACTGGGAGGAGTATATTTATCTATATACTGTATATTGAGAAATGGTTATAAATACGAATCTTCACAAGTTGATTGGTGATGGCTAATTTGGCCTAATGGTCAGAAGCTGAAAAGAACAGGATGGAAGATTGAAAATTTGAAAGAGGTATAAATATAAAATTTTAGAAAAGGACAAAGTGTATCAAGATTTTTCCTCCATCTGAATGCTCACTAACGTGCAAAAAAGGTAGAATACATATTTATTCTAGTGCTTGCTTAATAAACTCAAGAGTGCCAATGCCATGGTCATCAAACCATGATGGAATTTATTTATGGACTCAACAAAAGTAGACTTTTTCATCATGTTTGACCAGGTCATCATCACAACTAAGTAGCGAATCTTCCAAGAGAAGAGATAAATACTGTCCTGATATACAACTACTAATATAGCACATTTCCCCTGAGGAACTAGCCAGACATCTGCTGACAGATTAATTACCCTGGATTTCTTCCAACCTGGAGATGTCAACTACTATGCCTCATTAAAATAAACACATAGTGCCTCCACTGTTATGCATTTCATCACTATATAACTCTTCTGCCAACATCAAAATCTGTGGATTTAGATAATAAGTTATGTTCTAGCATTTTCTCCCAGCTGGTTTATCAATTAATTCATTTCATATCAAAGTAATTGTTATCATTGTTTCCTGCTTATGGAATTTACTAGTCTCACTACATACTCAGAAAATGCTAGCATGAAAGAATAAAAGTACACCCTAATAGACTACAAGAAACTCAATTGCAGTACCTGTTAAAAGAGAACATACTGAAAATTTGTGTTTATTTTTTCATAATTCCATTGATATATATTCTGAGTAATTTTGATATAAGCTTCAATTTTCTCAAGATCAAATACATGCATCCAGGAATCAAAGGCTGATATCAGGAGCAGCTCCTCTTACTATCAATCATAATAGTTTATTCACACAATTTAAACTTTGTATTTCCACAATTATGGATTCCAATCATTTGAAAGTCTTGGTTCTCATGGCAGGTGACAATAATCATGGCAACTTACAAGATAAAGAAACTGGATGAATTAAAGTGCTAGCTTGGAGAAAAGTAACCAATAAATAAGTAGTTGAAGAACTAATAATCACAACAAAAGCTTCTTGATCAGTTATAGAAACAAAGGCAGTAAGTTAATTTTCTTCTTTTGTGTTTTGAGTATACACACACACACACACACACACACACACACTCACACATATACATTCTCACATACACAGGTTAATATTTTTCTTTTCTGTCCAATTTTACTATTATTCTATATAAGAATTCTGATGATGGCTAGCTTTATACCTTAATCTCTTAAATTACACAATATTCTAGAGTCATTATAACTGAATGAGAGGAATAATTTGTTGCTGGGAGATGTACTTTGACTTTAGCCCAAAGGCCATACTGTGACTGATAGAATGCTGTTTCTCACATTTTTGGAGTAAGAGTGAAAGTGTCCCCATTTATATAAAAGGTACTTCTATGTAGTTAAATGAAACTATACATACTGAAATGTTAAAATGTGCAAAGGGGTGCATGTGAATGCCTAGTGACCAAGGTGGTCAACTGGAATGGTAATTATTTTACTCCATTCAAAATGCAGTCTTGTTGTGATGCTGAGATTGGTGACAACATGACTATTATTTTTTTCATCAATTTATCTGTTTCTTCAAAGATTTGGAAACAGGAAATAGGGGGAATCCATGTCCTACTTTTTTCATTTTTATGACTATTCTTGTCAGTGTTATTTCCTTTGGTTTGCCAAAACATATTCATCACGTACTCTCAAAAGTATCAACACCAGTTAATTAATCATGTCCCTTCAGAAATCAGAGGCCCACTTCACAGGGACACTCCTTTAAGTTCTTCTTTTTAGGGGAGTGAATAGCATTCAATTTATTGATTAAATTAGGAAGAACTAACATCTTGACAATTTTGAATATTCTTATCCATGATAATAAAATATCCTCTCTATCTATTTAGTTCTTCTTTTTCATTGGGATTGGTATTTTCTACAAGCTAGATTTATTCACTTGTTAGATTTATATCTAAGTCTTTCATTTTTGCAGAGTGTTAATGCAAATGGTTTGTGTTTTCATTTTTTGCTCTTTTTTTAAAATATTTTTTATTTTAAAGATGTGGGGTACAATTCAGGATTAGGTATACAAGTGAACTTCATACCAATAAAGTTTAGGCTTCCCTTTATTCCCCACTTTGCCTGATTTGAGATTAGGTACCCTTATTGATGTTGTGCCCTGCTACCCTGCACCCTGGCAGTACTGCTACCAATTCTTTTTGTGTAGTATTATGGCAAATTTCCAGGATCCACTTATGAGTAAGAATATATGGTATTCTGTTATTTGTTTCCATGACAGATCACTGAGTATTAAGATAAACTCTAAATCCATCCAAGTTGCTACAAAGTCCATATGTTTGTTCTTCTTTATGGCTGAGTAATATTCCATCATGTGTATGTACCACAATTTTTTTTATCCAGTCCAGTTTTGATGGGAAGCATGGTTGGTCCTATGTTTCTATTATTGTGAATAGTGCTGCAATAAACATGCATGTGCAGTTAACTTTTTTATAGAATGATTTGAGTTCCTCTGGGTATATTCCAGGTAGGGGGATTGCTGGGTCATATGGAAGGGGAATTTGTAGTTCTTTTAGAAATTGCCACACTGCTTTCCACAAAGGCTGAACCAGTTTGCATTCCCACCAGCAGTGTAGAAGTGTTCCCTTTTCTCTGCATCCTTGCCAGCATCTGTTGTTTGTTTTATTAATGATGGCTATTCTCACTGTGGTTAGGTAGTATCTCAATGTGATTTTGATTTGCATTTTTCTGAAGATTAGTGAGACTGAGCACTTTTTAATGTGTCTGTTGGCTGCCTGTATGTCTTCTTTTGAGAAATGTTTCTTCATGTCTTTTGCCCACTTCTTAATGGGGCTGTTTGTTATTTTCCTTTCAGCACGTTTAAGTTCCGTGTAGACCCTGAATGTTAGGCCTTTGTCATATACAGTTGGCAAACATTTTTTCCCATTCCATGGGCTGTCTCCCCACTCTCTTGATGGTTTCTTTGCTTTGCAGAAGCTTTTCAGTTTAATGAGGTCCCACTTGTTTATTCTATTCTTATGGCATGGACATCTGGGTTTTTGAACAGGAATTGGTTGCTTGCTTCGATTTCTGTAAGGGTATCTCCTGTGGTTTCTAAGGTTCACATATTTTGTGGTTTTACATTTCGGTCTTTCATCCATTTTAAGTTTTTTTGTGTGTGTAGAGTTGTGGTAGGTAGAGGTCTTGTTTCAATCTTCTGCATGTGATCAGTCAGTTTTCCCAGCACCATTTACTGCACATGTTCTCTTCTCCCTAGTGGTTTTGGTGGAAGCATTGTTGAGAAATTAAGGGATTTTGCTTCCAGAATCTCTATCCTGTTCCATTAGTCCATATACCTGTTATAGTACCAATACCAGGCTGTTTTGATTATTGTGGACTTATAATAAAGTTTAAGTCTAGAAGTGTGATACCTTCCACTTTGCTTCTTTTGCTAAGGAATGTTGGGCTACTCATGGTCGTTTATGTTTCCATATGAATTTCTGTATTGCCATTTCCATGTCTGAGAAAAACAATGTTAATAATTTAATGGGTATTGTAATGAATCAGTAGATAGCCTTTGATAGGATGAACACCTTAACAAAGTTGATTCTTTCAGTTTATGAGCATGGAATATTTTTCGATTTGTTTGTGTTTTCTTGGATTTCTTTGAGCAGCGTTTTGTAGATTTCATTATCAAGGTAATTCACTTTTCTGGTTAGAAAGATACCGAGGTATTTAATTTTTTTCTTGTGGATACTGTGAATGGGATGGTGCTTTTTATTTGGTTCTCAGCTTTTTTGTTGTTGGTGCATAAGAATGTGTCTGTCATTGGCAGTAGTGGGAAACTGCTGGGGGAGGGGAGGCATACCTCATCAACAAGGGTACCTATATAATGAACATTTTTAAACCTACCCCTAAAATAAAGAAGGAAAAAGTAATGTGTCTGTCTTTTGCACATTTCTTTTGTACCCTGAAATTTTGCCAAAGTCCTTTATCAGTGCAAAGAGGTTTTTACAGATTCTCCTGGATTTTTGAGGTGCAGGATTATATCATCAGCAAGAGGGATTAAGTAACTTCCTCTTTTCTTATTTGGATACTGCTGATTTCTTTCTCTTGTCTAATTGCTCTAGTTTGAACTTCCAACACAATGTTGAACAGGAGGGGTGAGAGTGGGCAGCCTTGTTTCATTCCAGTTTTCAAGGGAAATGCTTCTAGTTTCTGTCCATTTAGCAATATGATGTCTGTGGGTTTATCATAGATGGTGCTTATTATTTTGAGGTATATTGCTTCTATGCCTAGGTGTTCAAGCGTTTTTACCAAGAAGGGGTGCTAGATTTTATCAAAAGCTTTTTCTGCATCTAATGATATAATCATGTAGTTCTTGTTTTTACATTTGTTGATGTCTTTAATTTATGCTCTTGCAGATGTTGAACCAGGCCTGCATCCTGGAGATGAAGCCCACCTGGTCATGGTGTATAAGTATTTAAGATGTGTTGTTGGATCTTAATTTGCTAGAATCTTGTTGAGAATTTTTGCATCTATGTTCATCAGGGATATTGGCCTGTAGTTCTCTTTTTTTGTTGAACATTTACCCGGCTTGGGTATCAGTGCAATGTTAGCTTATAAAATGATTTTTGGAGAATTCTATCTTTCTCATTGCCAGGAATCCTTTCAATAGGATTGGTATCGCCTTCCTCTTTCATGTTTTGTAGAACTCCACTGGAAAGGCATCTGGTCCAGGACTTTTTTTTTTTGTAGGTAGTTTTCTTATGATGGAGTCAATCTTCTGGGTTGTTATTGATCTATTCAGGGTCTCAATGTTTCTTGTTTCAACTTTGTGAGATTGTGTGATGACAGAATGTCTTCCATTTCATTTAGGTTACCAAGTTTGTTTCCATACATGTGTTCATAGTAAGATAGACAAAAATGCATTTTTTAAAAACCTAAAAAAAAAACACAAACAGGCCGGGCTCGGTGGCTCAGGCTGTAATCCCGCACTTTGGGAGACCAAGGTGAATGAATTGCCTGAGCCCATGAGTTCGAGACTGGCCTGGGCAACTTGGCAAGACCTCATCTCTACAATAAATAAAAAAATTAGTGTGGTAGGGTGTGCCTGTAGTTCCAGCTCCTTGGAAGGGTGAGGCAGAAGGATCGCCAGAGCCCAGCAGGTTGAGGCTGCGGTGACTGGGAGAGTGCCACTGCACTCCAGTCTGGGCGACAGACTGAGACTCCAACTCAAAAAAAAAAAAAAAAAGCACACACACACACACACAAACAAAAGCAGAAACCAAAGCAAAAAATTAAACACACACACATAAACAAAAACCAAAACAATCTGGAAAAAAAAGCAAAATAACAAAACAAAAAACAGGAAAATAGACACACACACACACACACACACACACACACACACACAAACACAAACACAAAATGAAAGGAGAAGAAAAAAACAGAAAAGAAAACAAAAAATAAGGACTTCAAATCAAACCCTCACACATACATTTACACATTCATTAAACTTAAAAAAGAGAAGAACAAATAAAAACACACCAAAAACAAACTAAAAACTGAAAGATGAACGAATACGCAATCATTCACATACACACAAGGACAGAAAACAAAAATTGAAAGAAGTAAGAAAGAAAAAATAGAAGGAAAAAATAAAGAAAGAAGAGGTAGAAACATGAGTAGAACATTCATGCACTAAGGGAAAAAGGAAATAATTAAAAATCAACCAACAAACAGAAAACAAACAAAAAGAAACCTGCCCCCTTGTGTCAGGTTCTGTAACTGTTTCTCTCAGCTGCTCACAGGCAAGCCCCCTCTGCTGTCTCTGGGAAGCTATGGCCTTATTCACAATCTCCCTGAGTCTGCCCAGGGAAGGAGAAGGAGGTGTTGGGGGTGGATGGAGCTTCAGTCCTCCCCTCCCACTTTCATATTGCCATGGGCATTCCCTCTGGCTGGGAGGTGTAGGATTGTGTCTTCCCCAGATACAGGTAGGAGGGTGCCTCAGTAACCTGGAGTAGAGGCCTCCTGTTGCTACTGACATCCAGAGTCTGCCCAGGTTTGTCCCTCTCAGTCATGCCTCAACTGTGTGGATCTGACATTCAGAGACTTGCAGGGGATAAGAAAGTTGGGTCAGCTCTAGACTCACTGCTGATCTCTTTGAGGGTCTTCCTTGTCCTTTTCTGGTGACACCCTTTGTCTTGTAGCTGAATCAGAGTAGGGGTTGGGACACCTCAGACTCAGCACTGTTCTGTCCTTCTGAAGTTTGTGCTTTCAGGATATCCCCTCTAGGTCACAATCAACTCCTGAGTAGTTAATCCACTGATCACAGTTATTGGGTCTATTGCTCCATGGTGACCAAGACAAGCCCTTCCCTGCCCAGAGTTCAAGACAGTGGCAGGGTAACTCTTTCATCTTCTCCAGTGGGGCTCTGCCTCTGGACTCTCTTGCTGTGCTCCTCCACAGCCCTTGCTGCCAGTGTCCGGCCAGGCACTGCCGTGGTGAGGCAGAGCTTGGAGTGAGCTCTTCTTCCTGGGAAGGGCTTTGCTGATTTTTAAAAAAATGGTACTTGGCTTCTGTGCCCCAGAAGTGCTAGGGTCCAAGCAGTGCAGTTGCGGCACCAGCCATTTCACCATTAGCTCCAGAGTCCCCACCCAGTCAGCCACTCACAAGTCCACTTATTCACAGACACATATGCAAAATTTTCCATACGCTCACTAACACTTGGACTTACATAATCTAACTGGCTCTGCAGCCATCTTCCTCCCTTCTCCTCTAAGTTTTTCTGTTCTGATAACATGGCTTCCATTTGTTCCCTTAGCACAAGAGTTAGGTAGCTGTTTTTGCTGTTATTATCTCATTTTATCCTGAATTTGTTTTATTTTGTCATTTTATCTGAATTTGTTTATAACTTGTCACTAATTCCAAAAGTATATCCCCTCTGTTGAAATTTTTAGTGGGGCATCTGTCTTATTAACTTAAGATTGACTTACACCCCATTGCTCACATCACCACGTACCCTTTAACCAATCTGAAGTTTTGAAGTTCTTTGAATAGAGCAAGTTCTTTCATGCATTATTGATTTTACACATCTATCCTCTCTAACTGGAATGTCTTGCAGACTCATTTTTTAGGACATAGATCAAGAGTCACTCCACTTCAAAAGCAGTCCTTGTGCACCCTGGATCAACATACAATCCTATGGAAAATGTCTTTCTTTTAGTCAAGTCTATATTTTTATATATTAAAGTTTTTAACACTAAAACCTTTTAAAATTAGTTAAAAGGTTTGTGTATATATCTTTATTTCTCATTAAACCGTGAGAGTCTTGAAGGCAGAAATCATGTCTATTTTTAAATGTTCATTATCTACACAGCACCTGCTATCCCTTAGTTTACAAATAAAAATTTGATAAATGTATGAATGATTTAAGACCTTCAGTTCTTCTTTCTCTATAATTCTAAATTCTGGGCAATATGTTTAATTATTTCAAATTGCTGTAGTTGCTTTCCATAGAGATTATGACAAGATTTACTTTACAACAGTTTATTTTTAAATGTTCTAACTTCTGCCCATCACTTAAAGTTGTTCTTTCGACAATTGCACATATATTTATTTTTTAAAATTTAGAAAATATGAGAAACATTCTTTAAAACATTAAAAAACGCTCATTATATTACTGCCTAGAAGTAAATTTACCTAAAAATTGATACATTTCCTTTCAGCCCATATTTTAAAAATTTCTTTTATAATTTTTAATGTTTTTGAATAGCAAAATTTAGAAGTAATCCTTAGGTAGTAGAGAACATGAGTTGAGAAATAGTGGAATATCCTATGTTTATTCGTCTTTAATATAAAAACAAAATAATTCAAATGAAATGCTACCAATCCTATACTGATTCTAAGTTGGAACTACACACACACTTATATGTAACCCCCTCCAACCCACACACACATCTATACATATTCAAGGGTAAAAGATAAAAGTATTATTCTAGCATTTGGCACCAGATTTTCAAAGGAAAGAAACTGTTTAACAAAATACCTGGATGAGATGTTGGGATATGAAAAATAAAAGACCCTACATTTAAGGCCTCTATCGAAATAAAAACAGCATTGAAGATTTACTAATATAAGATGAACAGATATTTGCGGATGAGAGTTAGAGGAGTGCTGCAAGAGATCTGAGAGAGACCTGTTTACAAGATAGTAGATAATGGAACTGTGTCACAGTAAGAAAGGGACTTCTTAAAAAGAGGGATGCTCAGTATCTTTCTATTTGTTTGTATAATATAATCACTTGTACTCTGCCCCAAATTTCAACAATTTTCCACATACTGAAACATCTAAGTGTGCTTTTGTAAAAATCAAGTCAGTCTGAGTCCATGATTGGGTTGGTCTAGAGCTGAGATAGTCCCAAGACACTGACTACAGACTTCTTTCATAGAGTTAAAATCTTAGTCCAGGGTAAGAAGACAAAAATCTGTCTTTAGGATTTTACATTATTCTTGGGAGTGGTTGGGAGAATGAAGGAGGTGGTAACTTTAGCGGATGTGAGAGAGGGATTCAAATCTGAATGTGTCTGCATCATAAGAGGCAGTATGATTCCTATTGACCTAAAAGATATATACTTGTCTTCTGTGTGTTTTGTTTTTATTTAAGAAGAAAAGTGGATCTGATATGTGGTACATAGTTCATGTGGCATGCTTTCTATTTCATTTATCTGGCAATTGTCTTGTGAGAAAACATAAAAAAGAAGAAAATATTTCACAAAATAGGCAAGTTTCAGTAATAAAAATGATGTGAATTTCTCAAATCACTTAAAATTTTATAGAAATTATAAAATGAAAGAAAACAGACTATTAGAAATATAAATAATGCTTAATTAAGTATTTTAATGGTTTAAAAAGTGCACTTTTTGTAAATAATTTTACAAAGCAGTAGCTAAAAAATGAAATAAATGCAAAAGTTAATTGACTCATGTTCTGCTTAATTAACAAGAACATTTTGTTTTCTATTTTTTATACCACCAAAGGTCTTTTAAAAATATTAATACATTTATTGATTGTATCTGTGGATATTTACTTCCTCGGCTAATTTATGTAATTATAAATAGGAATATATAAGATTAAGAACATTTCCAATGGGCACAAAAAAATTTTCAAAAACTTTCCAAGAATAGAATCTAGGATTAATGATTCCTATTCTTTTCTATTTTTTAATAACCATTAGTCTGTCTTTAACTTTTAAGTCAGAGAGGAATTTGTTTTATAAATTAAAACCTATGAAAAATTATCTAACATTCAATTACTTATGTTCATATCAATGTTAAAATAGCATGAAATACATCTAGTTGTGACCTTTGCCAGAATTTTGATCAAATATTTTCAAAATGTATTTTTTGCCTCAGAGAAAAATTATAATGTAACTTTTGATAATAATAAAAACATTTTTAATCTGTTTGTAAACATTCCCAATAAACAAAAAGTATTGCATTTTTAAAACAGCAATTAACTCAAACTATCACCTTAATTTCATATTTTGATACTGCCTTTTATTAACAGAATTTTACCTGCACCCAGAGTCTGCATTCTGAAATATCTAATAAATATAATATTTCACAGGAAACATCAATTAACCAAAAATGCCTATGAACTTGGCATCTCTCCAATGTTTCCCTGCTAATTTTATAGAATCATTTAGATTTAGGGATGGCAGCTCCCTAATCATATAAAAATAGTAGAAATGCCAGAGGTTTTAAGTCTGAATATGTTAAAGTTGGATGAGATTTCCAGGGCTTGTAACTTCACCACATTCTGGCAGCAAGAAACATTTTATATGTCACTGGATTAATACATTATCTGAACTTGACAATATATTTGAACTCCACAAAGATGACAGAAATCAGGACATTGAAATGCTGAATAAAGCTTTTTCTTTTTTAATGTGAGCATTGCATTCTCTTATATATGTCAGAATAAACTGTTTCTCTAAGTTTCTGCTAAATATGCACAATATAAACCGTGAGGTATGCAAATGACCTATGCAGAATGGGTAGTTCCCAAATTAAAAGCAAAGTTTTTAGTTTTGATATATTGGTAACATTTTTTCCAGACATTAAAAAGTTAATTACAGTAAATATACACATACACATTGTAAATAGCATCTTTAGCTTTCATTTCATCCTTTTAGAGTTCTGTGTTTAATGTGGAATAATATAATGCAAATATCATAAAGTTTAAACTTAAAATAATTTAAAGTTGCCACCATTAAATATTTCACACAGAAACCAGAAGCTGTTCATTTAGTTATTAATAGCAAATAATGTCATCAAATTCCTAAATTATAATTAACATTTATTTTGTGAATAACTTTGAAATTTCATAGGAATCAGATTTTTTTTTATAGGAAACACAGTAAAATTCTACTGTACTACTTCATTTAATATAAAATATTTCATACTGGTCTTCACTGTGGAATGTTTCTATGAGAACTAAAAAGAAAATATTTAGTTAATGCTGATAAAAACCTAGTTGATGAATTTTTAATTATGAGCATTTCATATTTACATTTAATAAAGAACACAATGGTTTGGGACTCTAAAGAAGATATAAAAAGGGGAAGAGGAAAACTATGATATTTCAGTGTAAAATGTTGGCATAAATGAATAAGATCTTTTTGGAAAAGATCTAGATAAAGCCATTAACTTATCATTCTTTGAATCAGTGGTATATTAGATATAATACCTTATGGTTAGAATACCACCTGTACAACTGAAAAACACTAATTTTAGGACCTATCTGACTTAAAAGTTAGCAATTATAATGTATTTAAAATTCACTACATCTCCTCATCCTTTCAGTATCTGCAGTCTAAATTTCCCAAAGTACTAATGTTGGTTTTTAAATTTAATTTAATTTCTAGTCCAACTTTGATTGGCTCAGGGTGTTCATATATTTTATTATACTTTCTTTTTTGTGATTCTTAGAATGTTTTATAATTGACAAAGCTCTCCTGGATTTTACTTATCACCTTGTAGTCTATATTTCTGCTCAAGTGTTTTCTTTCGAACACTTTGTAATAATTTATAAATTCTTTCTGTAGCTATTGTCTGTCATTCAACAATATCACACAAATTTGGATATAAGTCTTCTCTGTAGTTTTTCTAAGAGTCAGCTTTTTAAAACTGTCATGGTTAGTAAATATTTCACTCAATATGGTGTAAATATTAATAAAAGGACTAACATGTAGTCAATGGAAACTTAAAAGAGGGTATGAGAAATGACTGCTCCTGAGATCTATTGTACATTAAGGTGACTGTATCTAATATAAATATATTGCATGCTTTAAAATTGCTAAAAGCATGGATTTTGAGTGATTTCACCACAACAAATATGAGTGAAGTGATGTATCTATTAATTACTTTGCTCTAGCCATTCTACAATGTGTGTATATACATATGTATGTATATATATTACAGATATATACATCATATTGTACACTGTAAATATATTACAAATTGTATCAGCAAAAAAATAAATGATTGGTCCCATAATCTACTGGCCATTTCCTCTTACAGAACTATCCCTTTCTTCCCCTACCCCCTTACATCCACTGGTCCTTTTTACCTTTAGCCCATAAATCATTACCTTACTTCATTTTCATTGAATAGATGAGAGCAGTTTTGTTGTTGTTTTGTTTGTTTATGTTTAATTTTCTACAGAAGTGCAATTGTCTCTTCCAAACTTGTGGAAACAAACACAAATAATGTTTGAATAATCTCAGTATAGCTTAAATTTTTCCCCAGTGAAGAAAGTCTTCACGATAATTTTAATATCAGTTAAATTCTTCAGTGTACAGAAGAGTTATTTTTAGAAAAGGATTCTGAGATTATATTTATATATCAGCTCTTCCTTTTAAATGATTTGTTTTTGCTGTTTTAAAAATGTTTTCTTTCCAAAACAAGATAACTCTGTCACACCAAAATAAGACTTGTCCTCTATTTCCAGAATTTAAGTTAGGAGGTCTTGAAATCAGAAACTGAGCTGAAATCATTCTGCTCTGTATTTTTTCCACTCTTTAAAAACTATGATGTCCAATATGCTAACATTTGGCACATGTGTTTACCTTTCAACTTAGAATAATCAAAAATAAGTAAAAGTTCAGCTTTAAAATATATGTCACTCTTGATATATTTTAAATATTCAATGTGCACAATAATTACTGACTTCCATATTAGACAAAGGAGATATGGAACATGACATCATCAACAATTGTTATTGGTCAGTGCTGTTTCAGAGCAAGTCCTCAGAATGTTACATCATGTTACATGCCCATTTTAAAATATTTAATAAAAACAGGCTAATAACAATATTATCCTCTGTTTGAAACATAATAAATTTATTTATATTTATTTATTTATAGACTAATATTTACAATATGCTTTTGAAATTTGAGCAATGTCTATGTTTTTTGGTCTGTGTTCTCTAATTAAGAACTGTGGCTCAAAAAGTTTCAACAGATTCAGAATACTATCTGAGGAGTACTGACAATGCCGTTTCAAAAGAAACTTTAACATAAAATTCAAATATATAAACAACTGAGATTTGATCATTTGTCAAATAATATTTAGTTGAATTAATTTTACTTTTTATAAGTTTCTTTAGACAATGTGTAGAGTAATATTTCTCGAAGGTTTTTTGTTTGTTTTCATTTCTTTCTTTTTTTTTTTTAAACAAAATCACCTGTAATGCCTCCCCCTTAATTTCTTTTGCTAAAGGATTGCTTTGGTTATTTGTGGTCTTTTATATTTCCATATAAATTTATGTATTGTCGTTTCCAGGTCTGAGAAAAAGAATGATGTTGGTAATTTAATGGGTATTGCCTTTGGTAGGATGGTCATCTTAAAAATGTTAATTCCTCCAATGCATGAGCATGAAATAGTTCTCCATTTGTTTGTGTCTTCTTGGATGTCCTTGAGCAGTGTTTTGTAGTTTTTGGTGTCAAGGTATTTCGATTCTCTGGTTAGAAAGATGCCAAGGTACTTCATTTTTTTTTTTTTTTTGGCTATTGTGAATGGGATTGTGCTCTTTTTTGTTTGATTGTTTTCTGCCTGTGTGTTCTTGGTGTATAAAAATGCAGCTGTCTTTTGTACATTTATTTTGTACCCTGAGACTTTGCTAAAGTCCTTTATTAGTGCAAGGAGGTTTTTGACAGATTCTCTTGGATTTTCAAGGTATAGGATCACATTGTCAGCAAAGAGGGATAACTTAAGTTCCTCTTTTTCTATTTGAATATCCCTGATTTCCTTCACTTGTCTGATTGCTCTAGCTAGGACATATCACATATTCATACTTTAAATTTGCTATAAGGCTCAATCATCAAAACAGCCTGGTACTGAAGAACAGGTATATAGATCAATGGAACAGGATAGAGATTCCGCAAGCAAAACCTCAATTATTCAACCAACTCATCTTTGACAAAGCCTCCACCAATGACTACTGGGGAGAGGAGAACCTATTCAGTAAATGGTGCTGGGAAAACTGGCTGATCACATGCAGAAGATCAAAACAGGACCCCTATCTATTATCGTACACAAAAATAAACTCTAAACAAATCAAAGACCTAAATGTAAAACCTCAAACTATAAGAACCTTAGAAAATGCAGGAGACATTCTTATGGAAATTCAAATAGACAACCAATTCCTGACCAAAACCCCAAATGTCCATGCTATAAAAGATAAGATGGACAAGTGGGACATTATCAAACTGAAAATTTTTTGCAAAGCAAAAGAAACCAACAAAAGTGAAAAGACAGCCCACAGAATGGAGAAAAATATTTGCCAGCTGTGTATCTGACAAAGGACTAACATATGTGATCTACAAGGAACTCAAATGTGCTGAGAAGAAAAAAAAAGCTCTATTAAAAAGTGGGCAACATATATGAATAGATGCTTCTCAAAAGAAGACATACAAGCAGCCAACAGATACACGAAAAAAGCCTTAAACTCATTAATAGTCAAATAAATGGAAATTAAAACCACACTGAGATACCACCTGACTGCAATCAGGATGACCATCATTGATAACTCAAAAAATAAAAGATGGTGGATAGGATGTTCAGGAAAGGGAATGCTTCTACACTGTTGGTGAGAGTGTAAACTAATACAACCTTTGTGGAAAATAGTGTAGAGATTTGTAAAATATCTAAAAATTGTCATTCCACATGATCAAACAATCCCCCTCCTGGGAATATACCCAGAGGAACTCAAGCCATTCTACAAAAAAGGTAATTGCACACGCATGTTCATTGCAACATTATTCACAATAGCAAAAACATGGAACCAACTGTACTGCCCATCAAAAGTGGACTGAATTCTAAAAATGTGATACATATATGCAAATGAATATTATGCAGCTATAAAGAAGGAAAAATTATGAACTTCACAGCAACTTGGATGGATTTACAGTCTATCATACTCAGTGATCTATTACACTGATTACCACACGTTCTCACTCATAAGCAGACTTTTAGCATGATACTATCAGAAGGGGTTTGGCAGTAGTTGGACGCTGCCTGGGGAGGGTGTGGAGCACATAACATCAATAAGGGTACCTGATCTCAAGCCAGGGGAAGTGGGGACCAAGAAAAGGCCCAAACTTTACCTATGCAATAACCACTCATCTATCTAATCCTGAATTATGACCCACATCTTTAAAATTTAAAAATAAATAAATAAATAAATAAACAACCTGTAATAACTGGAAAGAATAAATCTATAATCCTGGGGATCTAGATAATTATGTCAATTTTTCAAAATCTGAAAGTGAGATTTTATATTAAAATGAAAATATCATTTATTATATGTACTGTGCTATCTTCAAAATTTTTTAAACATATAGAAATGGATTATCTTAATGTCATTAAGTACACAATGTATGTTTATTGCTTTTAGTGTTAACAAAATTGTTTTCCAAAAAAAAAGTCAGTAAAATAATATTCCAAGAATATTTGCCATACATGCAGTGTCCCATAATCCCTAGGTCATCCCTGGCTAGCCCAGAAAGAATACATACCACTTTCTGAGAAACAAAGATAAGGGCATCTGAGAAATATTAAATAATAAGCATATTCATTCCAAACAAAACAAAGGCATGAATATTAATATAGATAAAATATTATATTAGCCTGTATAATAGAAAAACATAACTCATTCAGTATTTAGTCTTAATATTACACGTTTCTTACAGATGTGTCACTTTCATATTAATGAATAATTTACATTTATGCAATCATTTTCCAAGAAATAATTAAAAGGGATTTGAATATCTGTGTTTTTTGAATGGTATTGCAGTATTAATCTTTGGTTGTGGTATTAGCTTCAGTCTCACAGGTTAAAGTGCTTCATCTAATATGCATTTTTATTTACACAGTAGAATAACGCTGTTTTTTTTCATTTATTAATGATGGTCGTCCTTACCGGAGATAGGTGGTATCTCATAGTTTGAATTTGCAGGAGAAAAGGAATCTTTCTATGCAGCTGATGGGAGTCCAAGCTAATTCACCCTCTGTGGAAAGCACTGTGGTGATTCCTAAAAGAACTAAAAATTTACCTTCCATATGAACCAGCAATCTCTCTCCTGAGAATATACCTAGGGTAACATAAATTGATCTACAAAAGAGACACCTGCACATGCATTGTTTATTGCTGCACTATTTACAGTAGTAAAAACATGGAACTAACCCTACTGCCTATTGAAAGTGGTCGGGTTAAAGATAAATATGGTACATGTACACGATGGAATATTATGCAACCATAAATAGGAACAGGATCCTGAACTTTTTAGGAAAATGGATGGAGTTGGAAATCATTATACTAAGTGATCTATTGCAGAAACAAAGAGCTGAATACTGCACATTTTTGCTCATGAGTGAAATCTGAGCATGAATCACATGAGCACAGGGTGGGATCTGCAGTCACTGGGCACTGTTAAAGGAAGGAAGGTGGGAAGAGGGTGGGGGCATGTAACAGCACAAAAGGTATTTCGTCCTATACCAGGGGAGTGAGGGCCATCTAGAAGACCAAACTTCACCTGCATACAGCCTACTTATGTAGCTAAACCTCATTTGTACTGCACGTTTCTATAATAAAATAAAATATTTTAAAAATTAAGAGTAATGCTTATAAACTGTTCAAAATATATACTATATTTTGCTACCCTCTGTTTTCTTTACTAAATCAACAGTATCTTTTATTTTACATATCTTGCAAATATTAACTTCCATATTTTACCTATATCAAAGTAGCATTTTAAATTCATTCAAAGTAATATAAAAGTGTTTAATTCTTAGGAATGTATTAAATATTAAAATTAATATGTAATAAAGTATAACATGAAATATAAATAACTTTCACAGTTATTAAATATTTTTAAAATGAGCACCACATGAAGATGTTAATAAGAGCTTAGCTTGTCCTAGTTATCTGTTGTGAGGACTCACATAATAATTTTATATTCCTGTACTTACTTCATTTCAGTGTCTCTTCTAGGTTCAAAATTTTACTTGCTCAAAAATTTGATTTGGTCACTGTCACAGATTTATCAAATTCTTACATGTTGACTCATTCTAGTAAAAATCCACATGTGACAGCTATTTAAAACAGAGGGAATTTATCAGTGTCTAAGGAGAAATACAAAAACCCTTGAAAAAGTTTGCACCCACTTTATAAAACATTCTACAAAAATACAAGATATATGAAAATGAAATTGTTTTTAGGATGTAGCTTAGTGTGGATTACATCATAAATAGAAAAATTTGCAAGAGTCAGAGCTTTATCAAAGCATAATTTACTTTGAAGTATGTATTCATCCTCTCACTCAATTACAATAGCCAAGGAGTTACAATGTGTGAGACACTGAGCAAGGAGTAAAAACTTACTAAGTTGCTATAACAAACTAGCTCTATAGTCTAGTAAATGTCACACTTTTAAAAACTGTGTATTGATAGGAGAAAAGTTTTAACAATAGGAGGACGATATATAACACAGTGTGGGAACACAATGAGGTTTTGGTTAAGTCTATAAAAATAGACATGGGCACCAATACGATTTTTCTGTGTTACTTTATTCTTTATCTCCATTTTGAATAGTCTTTCTTTTGATTAATTATCTTCTCATACTTCTTAATATATTAAATCAATAGTCAAGCTTTATTGGTTTAAAGTCATTTTCATGTGTCTATATATACCTCTTTGTGCATGTAATGTTGACCAATTTCATAATTTAACAAGTGATTATGTCAATTTTCCAAAAGCTGAAAGGGAGATTTTATACTAACATGCAAATAGTATTTATCTGTATTTCTTCTAACATGAAAATAACATTAGCATCAATACATAACAATGATAATATCTGTACAACACTAATGAATCTTAAATAGAGTCCCTGGTTTTAATAACTTACTATGTTTGAAAAGAATTAAAAGGACAGTCTGGTGTATAATCTGGTGTTATCATTCTGATAAAATTGAAATCATGCTTTAACAATGTACATTAAAAGACAATTTAAACTTTAAAAGAAAAATGGAAGATAGTGTAAATATTGAGATAAAAATTTGTCATGAATTATACAATCAGGAATTTTTATCATTTAACATAAACATTACCTTATAAAACATCATATGCACTGTGCTGTCTTCAAAAATATTTCCTTTTAATCTTATAGAAATAGATTATGCTGATATAATTAAGTACATAATGTATCTTTATTGTTATTAATGGGAATGATAGTATTAATATAAACAATAATATTTTCTATTCAATTTTGTTTCAAAATTTTCAAGTATAATTAAACATTTCTGAGTTTAAAAATATATTTAAAAAGGCCGGGTGTGCCTGTAATCCCAGCAATTTTGGAGGCCAAAGCGTGAGAATCACTTAAGGCCAAGAGTTCAAGACCAGCCTGGGCAACATAGAAAGACCTCATTTCTGCAAAAATATCAATCAATCAATCAAAAATTAGCCAGAGTGGTAGTAGCCCCAGTTGCTCCAGAGACTTCTGAGTCCAGAAGGTAGAGGCTGTTATGAGCCATGGTGTATATACATACACACATATATATGTATACACTCATACATATGTAAATATGCACATATATGTATAAATGCACACATATATGCATATATACACACATATAAGTATATATACACACATATATGTATATATGCACACATATGTAAAGCAAATAATGCAAACTGACAAATCTTAAAACGTTAAAAATTACTGAGTCAAATTATATTCAAATAAACTAATTTATCCTGCCTCAAATGTAGTACTACAGTATTAAGTGTTTTTTAAATTAACATAAATATGTTTAGTGAAAAAAATCCTGATTAAAGAGTAAATAGGTTTCCTCTAAATTCAGGAATATGTGAATGAATGAACCTTTGAAAATATTAGGAATTGTACCCCACATCTTTAAAACAATAAATAATAAAAAAGATCATTCAGAATAATAATAAATTCCACTCACAAGAACAAAGTTATTAACTTCAAACAAGTTTGCCTGATATTTTAACATTGAATTTTTCGATCCATTAGAATTTATAATAGCCAATATTTTATAAAATTTCAAGAAGAAATTTTAAAAAATCAACACCAACATTTGTTAAGATATTTATTTCCCCATTACTTTGATACTATAAACAAGTTCAGCAATTTTTATCCGGGCTTCAGTGGCTTCACGGAACTGAAATCTATAGACATAGTGCTTACACAGTAAAATTTTCTCCCAGAATGAGTGGTCCAAGAGAGCAAAGAGAAAGCCTCAATGCCTTTTATATCCTAATCTCAGAAGTGGCATTATTGTTTCTATCACATTCTATTCATTAGAAGTGCATCACTAAGTATAACACACCCTTAAGTGGTGGGGAATTAGGTTTAAACTTTAGAAGAGCAAAGTGTCAAAGAATATATGAACATATCTTAAAAACACAGTCAATTCTTTAGCCAAAAATTATCTACCTTCTCCCACATGTGAAATACACCATTCCACTTCTATCCATCCCTCATAACATTTCATTCCGTTATGCCATCTGCTCAAAGTCCAAAATCTTGTCATGTAAATCACGTACATGTGAAAATAAAGTTCTTCAGGTCTAGTTTCTTAAGTATAAATCCTTTATTATAGTTTTCTCAAACTGTGAAACTAGAGAGACAAATTATCTTTTCTACACACAACCAACATACAACAACAGGACAGGCATAGGAAAAGTACTGTAGACATTTCTACTCAAAAAGGGGAATAATTGGAGGCGCAAAGGAGTTCATAGCAATTCTGAAATTCAGTCTGCCAATGCTAAGAGTTTGTTGGTTAAAACACAGGACCTGGGAATAATTCTGCATGGTTCATAGTTCTGACCTCTAGCAGTTGGCTTTTACCCCTGTGCATCATTTTCTTTTCATGAAGGCTAGTATATGTTTGCAGATGTCTATATTTCACCACCTGTCTATTACTTGTAGAAATTTGGGAATCAAAGTTTCCTTTTCATTTTGTATTGACTCTGTCTTTTTTTCAATCTAATCTGTTGGTATTTTTGCAAATGCAATACCCTTAAAAATTATGCAGGTTTCTGGTAAATTTCATTGAAATTCATTCAAGTAGATAAAAGTTGTCCACAAGTATTTTTTCAGTTGGACAATTGCTGCCTTGAGTTTCTGTTGAGAGAAAATGATCTTAAGTTTACAAAAGTCCCTACGGTTTGATTTAAGAGATGCCTGAGAAATGCTCTCAAAATCTTTATAGTGTGTTTTTTATGACTTCATGCCTTCTTAGACACCACTACTGATCTTTCTGGAGTCTTAACAACTGATTTTATAGTAACACTTTTAGTTTCATCTTTTATAGCATGTTTTCTGAGAGTGCTCTGGATTTAATATATACCTGAAAGTAATTTATTAATTTTTGCATTATTTTCTGTCTGGAAAGGATGAAGTTTTTCAAAACCATAAACCTAGGCCTATTTTTGTCAAAAGTCTTTTCATTACCATATCTCTTTCCTGTGGAATTTCAATGGAAGTACCAAGAAGACAAGTGACACTTTTAATGAAATTCTCCACAACCAGAGTATTACTATGTTCCTCGGGCACATTTTCCCACTTCCCACATTACTACAGGCAACAGAGTTGCAAAACTTTGGGCTACTACAGGAAAAGTTTTTTTTTTTTTTTTTCTTTTAGTTTCCAGAAATATTTTTCTTGCTTCTGGTTAAGCCCGCACTTATATCCTCCTCAGAATTCTTCATGCTTTTACAAACAGTGTCTTCAACAATCTTCAAGCTCTTAGTCACTTTCCTAAACATTATTCTAGATTATTCCCAGTATCTGATTTCAATTACATTCAAATGTTGTTTTTTTTCTCCCGATGGAAGGAATACAAAAATCTGTATTAGTGACCCATTTTTACTAATATATTATATTAAAATGTATTGCCTTAAAATAACATTAACATTAATATTTATTTTTTATTTCAGTTTTAGTATGTCAGAAATCTGGAGATAATACAGTTTGGTTTAGTTAAGTAGTTATGGCTCATAGTCTTCCTAAGTTCATATTAATTGGTTGGGTAGGTCTATCACTATCTGAAGGCTTGACAAAAATTCTACGCTCCAATTACCAGATGACTGTTTGCAGAAGCCTTCTATTCCTTGCTGAATTTTCAGAAAAGCTCAGCTCTTCAGCATTAGAATTTCTCCACAAAGGCTGTGTGGGTGTCCTCACAGCATGGCAAGTGTTCTAAGAGGAAAGAAACAACCCATAAGAGGCAATAAGTGAAATGACCTAGCCTCAGAAATGATTTACCATCACATCTGTTATATTTGCCAGACACAAAGGCCAACCCTGATTAATGTAGAAAAGTACTACAAGAGTGTATAGATACTAAAAAGTGTTAATTATTGGATGCCATCTTGGAAGCTAGTGCAAGTAAAAGAATAACCAAAGAGGGCAAATAGCACAATCTAAGCTAAATGTAGGCTATTTGTTGGATTAAAAAAAAAAAACCTGAATGATATTCAGAAACTGAAGCATACTGACAGATTGACAGCATCAAAAACCTGATTTAAGTGGTGGTATATGTTATTCCCTTGTTCAAACTATTTACTCTTCATGCGTAAATACAAGTTATTGATTGTAATTATGTGCATGACATTGTGTGACATGAATTATAGATAAAATATTCTATATAACTGAAAAGCAACCTACATAATCTACATAACCGCTAAAACTTAGAGAGAAGATACACAGAGCTTACATAATATAAAATAGTAACTTATATTTTTTCAAACTGAATGAAATGATTACGGAGATAAAATTGTAGTTGGATTTACATTACCATAGGTAATATAATTTAAATAAGGACTTTTGATATGTATTAAAATGAGGTCTTCAGCTATGTTTCTTAATATTCTTAGTATGGACTTAAAAGCAACAGGATATACATAGGAAACATCACAATAGATATGGTATTTACCTACAAAAAACATAGACGACAGCACCTACTTTGAGGTCAACATCTTGAAAACATAGGAAAAAAAGGCCTAACTTTTTTGTGTGTAAGTTTCTTTTTCATCATCTCTCCTAGAGACAGTTTGAAAGAAAAAATCTTGACTGACAAAAGAATCCTTAACATTAGCTTTTAATACTCTATCGAAAATAATAGAACACACACACACACACACACACACACACACACACACACACACACACACAGAATTAGGTAATACCAAAGAGACATAAAATTCTCATAAAAAAAGTCTCAGAAGAAAAAACTCTGTCACTTAGAAAATTATATGAGATTTATCTTGAATAGAGACATTATGGTTTATTTCCACATGGAATTGGCTAATTCTTAAACTGGTTTGCATGCTTCCAAATACAAATTGAAGACAGAATGATTAAAACAGGTTTATAAATATTTTGATAGTTAGTCATCAAAACAACACATCTATATGATTGACTTTTTTCTTGTTAAAAAATGTTGAGTATTGTAGTGCCAGATGTAATGGTAATAAGTCTATTTTTGTCTTGAATAAAGCCCATTTCTAACTCAGACTATTATAATTACCCAAACAACATCTGCCACATTACACAGTACAATTTTTTAAAAAAATATTATCCTTCTATATATAACTGTGTCACCATATTCAAGGGATCATAATCAATAAACTAATTCAAAACTAGCTTTTAAACAATCTGATATACACAAAATCAAATTGAAATATAAGAACATATGGATTATTTTGATGTATATGACAGTGTCTTTGGCAGAACTCATTAAAATGAGCGTTTAAATTGTGTCATACTAAATGATCAATTCAATTATAATAAGACATTTTCAAGTTTTTAAAATTAGATAGTCTGACAGGAGACACAATGATCTGTCAGCCTGAGAGGTTGACTTTTGTTTTGAGTAGATATTTCAAGAAAGACATTAAACAAAAGAAATTAAAAAGAAAAAAGAAGTATTGATAAATGGAGAGTTGCTGCACATAAAAGAAAAAATATTTGTAGCAGAAAATTAAAAAGAAAAATTGATGAGAAAAACGAGTATAACTGCTATATTCATATTAGTTTAGTTGGATGGGCAATGCAACATTCTCGAATTATTTATTAATAATTATTTTTTAACCTTCCTTCAATGTAAAGTTTCAAATTACTTTAGGAGTCTTCAGAGAATATTGCCCAAAGGAAGATAATTGTGACACTTTATTGTTGTTGTTAAATTTTTATTTTGAAATAATCATCTGGATTCAAAAATAATTGCAAAAAATATATACAGAAAGGTCCCATGTGAACCTTCACCCAGTTTACCAAAACAGTAGCTATTTGCATAAATATAGTACAATTTCAAAAGCAGAAAATTAGCATTGAAACCATACACAGAGTTTATGAATTTCCATTAGTTTTATCTACAATTAAGTGTGGGTCTGTAGTTCTATGCAATTTTTTCACTTGTGTAGATTTACATAATAATTACCATAACCAACATATACACACATCACCACAAGACTCTCTCCTACTATCCATTTAAGGTGACATTTCTCTTTATGCGTCACCCCAAATCCCTAGCAACGACTGATCATTATATTTTTGCTATTTGAAAAAATTGTACAAACAGATGTATACATATTTAACCTTTAAGAATTAGTTTTTGGAAGGGCTCAGTGGCTCAGCCTGTAATCCCAGCGCTTTGGGAGGCCGAGGCGAGTGGATTGCCTGAACCCGCGGGTTCGAGACCAGCCCGGGCAACTTGGCGACACCTCATCTCTACAATAAATAAAAAACTAGCCGGGCGTGGTAGTGCGCCCCTGTAGTTCCAGCTACTTGGAAGGCTGAGGCAGAAGGATCACAGAGCCCAGCAGGTTGAGGCTGCGGTGGCCCGGAGCTGGCCACTGCACTCCAGTCTGGGTGACAGAGTGAGACTCCAACTCAAAAAAGAATTAGCTTTCTTGATTCATCACACTTCCTTATGATTCATCAGAGTTGTTGCATGTCAATAGTTAATTCATTTTTTATTGCTGCATACTTTATCTGGCTAATCATTCACCAGCTAAAAGAATATTTGGGGTGTCCAATTTTGAGCAACGTTTAATAAAAAGGCTATAGCATTCATGTTGAAGTTTTTGTGTGAGTATAAGTTTTCATTTCCCTATAATAAATGTTCAAAATGCAAATACAAATGCTGGTTCATGTACATGTGTATTTGTAAAGTACATGTGTATTTTTTAAGAAATTGCCAAACTAGTTCTAGGGTAACTGTATTATTTTACATATCCACCAATAAAGTAGAAGAATCTACTTTATCTACATCCTTACAAGCATTTTGTGTTGTTCCTATTTTTCCATTTTAGCCATGTTGCTAGATGTGTAGTAACATTGTGGCTTTCATTTGCATTTCTCTAATGGTTAATGATGTTGAACAATTTTTCCATGCTAATTTTCTATCTGAATATACTTTTCCATCAAATGTATTTTAATTTAATTTCTCAATTCCTAAATAGATTGTTTGTAGTTCTAACTGTTGAGTTTTTAGGTTGCAATATATTTTATATACAAGACCTTTTTAAGATATATAATGTGCAAATATTTTTACTGAATTCATAGATTTACTTGGTATTATTTTCCCTGGGTATTTTGCATAGCAAAAATTATAACTTAGATGCAGTCCCATTTGTAATGTTTTTATTTTATGGATCATAGTTTGGCATCAAGTCTAAGAGCGTTCCCATGTTTGTTTGTGTGTTTGTTTTGTTCTTTGTTTTGCAAAATTTTGCAGTTTTATATTTTAATTAATTCCCTTATTGATTTTGTATGAATTTTTGTACGAGGTGTGATGTCAAATTGTTTAAGTACCTTCTGTTGGAAAGTTTATCTTTTCTCCATTAAATTGCTCTTGCATCTTTGTCAAAAAATCAGTTGGGCATATTTGTTTGGTCTCTATCTGGTTTCTCTATTCTGTTCCATTGATCCCTTCATTAGCACTACACTATCTTGATTACAGTAGTTATATAGTAGTAAACATTAATATCAGGAAGAGTGGTTTCTCTCATTTTACTCATCTTTTTCAGTATATTTTAGGTATTCTGTGTCCTATGACATTTTCAATGAACTTTAGGATAAGCATGTTCTTGATGGGAATTGATAGGAATTACTGTAGCCATATTAATCAATTTAAGGAAAGTTGACATATTTATTACGTTGAATCTGCCAGTCCACAGACATCATATATCTCTCTTTTTATTTAGGATTTCTTTTTTCTTTCATCAGCATTTTTAAATTTTCAGCATATAGACCTATTCATGTTTTGTGAAATGTATACCTTATACATTTAATTTACTTAGTGTGAAGGTAAATGGCATTATATTTTAAATTCGTGTTTCTGTATGTTTATCTTAGGTGTATAAAATGTGATTAATTTTCTTTTGTTGATTCTGTAATCTTTTTGGATTTCAGAAGGATTTTGGTTTATAAAATATTTGTGATACTTTTAAATTCAACATTGTTGTGTGTGTGTAAAGATAACTTGATGCCTTACTTTCTTATTTGTATGCCTTTTATTTCTTTCATCTTACTCATTGCATTGACAAGAACTCCACATCTTATTTTGAACAAAAGTGTAAGAGTGGACATTTTTGCCTTTCCCTTGATCTTAAAGGGAAAGCATCCAGTCTTTCACTACTATATAGGATATTAACAGCAATGTTTTTAATAGATTTTCCTTATCAGTTTGAGATAACTCACTTCAATTGACTGAGAATTTTTATTTTATGTGAAGTCTGAGTTTTGTCAAAATTTTTGTCTGTTTCTAAAATATAGAAAATCGTATGTCAAAGATGAGTTGGTTGAGAAATTGAGGTTTTGCTTCTGGAATCCCTATCCTGTTCTGTTGCTCCATATGCTTATTCTTGTACCAATATCAGCCTGTTTTGGTTATTGTAGCTATTATTATAGTTTATATAGTTTAAAGTGTGATAACTCCCACTTTGTTTCTTTTTCAAAGCCTCCACTAACAACCACTGGTGAGAGGAGAACTTATTCAGTAAATTGTGCTGGGAAAACCAGCTGACCACATGCAGAAGATTAAAATAAGACCCCTACCTATCACCATATACAAAAAATCAACTCTAAATGGATCAAAGAACAAAACGTAAAACCTCAAACTATATAAACCTTAGAAAATACAGCAGACACCTTTACAAAAATTGGAACTGGCAAACAATTCCTTTTCAAAACCCCAAGTGCCAATGCTATAAGAGATAAAATAGACAAGTGGGACCTCATCAGACTGAAAAGTTTCTGCAAAGAAAAAGAAATCCTCAAGAGAGCAGGGAGACCACCCACAGAACAGGAAAAAAAATATTTGCCAACTGCATATCCGACAAAGGCTTAACATCCAGGATCTGCAAGAAACTCAACGTGCCGAAAAGAAAAAAAACAAACAGCTCCACTGCAAAATTGGCAAAGATATGAATAGGTACTTCTCAAAAGAAGACATATGAGCAATCAACAGAAACATAAACAAATGCTCAGTCACACTAGTCATCAAAGAAATGTGAATTAAAACCACACTGACCACCTAACTCCAGTCAGGATGGCCATCATCAATAATTCGGAAAACAACAGATGCTGGAGAGGATGTGCGGAAAAAGGAACACTTCTACATTGGTGGGATTGTAAACTACTACAACTTCTGTGGAAAATAGTGTAGCAATTTCTAAAAGATCTAAAAATCAACCTCCCATATGACCCCGCAATCTCCCTACTGGGAATATATCCAGAAGAATTCATATCACTCTATGAAAAATATGCCTGCACACACATGTTTATTGCAGCATTATTCCCAAAGCAGAAACATGGAACCAATCGTGCTGCTCACTGAAAGTAGTCTGGATTTTTAAAACGTGGTATATATACATGATAGAATATTATGCAGCTATAAAGAAGGACAAAGTTGTGAACTTCACAGCAACTTGGATGTACTTAGAGTCTGTAATACTCAGTGATCTATTAAAGAAACAAAGAACTGCATACACATTTTCTCACTCATAAACAGACCTTGAACAATTATTATAAAACTATAAGAAAGGGATTGTCAGTAGCGGGAAACTGCCTTGGGAGGGGAGGCACACTTCATCAACAAAAGTACCTGCATAATGAACTTTTGTATTTCTAACCCTGAATTGTACCCCACATCTTTAAAATAAAAAATTTTTAAATTTTTAAAAGAATATTTTATTTGTTTTTATGATTAGTACTTTGAAATCATTTCCGGATAATTTCCAAATCTCAGTCATTTCAGTATTATTTTCTTTCAATAGCCTTAATTTGCATTTTTTTTTCCTGACTTATGATGATTGATTTTTGTTTCCTAAGCATTGTGATATTATGTTATGAGATTCTGGATCCTATTTCATCTTTATTTTTTGTAGTGCCTGTCAAAGTATCTTTAATAGTCGCCTGAGATATGGCATCAAATCGAGTCGTGGGTGGATGTTTATCTCGCAACTCTTCCCTGCTAGCCCTCTCCAGCAGAAGGGGAGCAATGAACCACAAGGCACCGTTATGTATGCATGGGGTATAAGATTATCTGTTCCCCTGGCCCCACAGATAGTTGTCTGGGAAAGGAAGAGCTTTTACTCCCACCTCATTTTTATCATTACCTCTACATGGTGTTGTTGTGTGTGAGACAGAGATGGAGAGAGAGAGAGTGATTGAGAGAGAGAGGCAGGGACAGAGAGAGAGAGAGAAAGAGAGAGAGAGAGAGAGAGAGAGAGAGAGAGCCATGAGCTATATACTAATATAATATAATATAATATAATATAATATAATATAATATATAGCTTGGAAGGAAAGTTTTTGCCTGAAACTAGACAAGGTAATGTGGGTAGTCAGCCAGTAGTTCAAAAGATAAATAGGAGTACATAAATACTAAACGAGGCCAAAAAAAAAAAAAAAGGGTATAATGACATCTAAAATGAGGAGAGGTCATGAGAAAGAAGAAATCAAGAATAATCTTTTATATCAGGTGATAGGTTTTCTCTATAAAGGAAGACATAATTGTTGGGATGATAAACTTTGAATCTAATAGAAAATCAGAAGCTCAAGTGTTGAAGCTGTCATGCATAACCAATCTAAATCAGGCACTAAAAATGTTAACCAAAGACTTACTATACTTTTCAGCAATCAGACTTCTAGGTATTTGCTCAAGTGATTAGAAATTCTCTAAAACTTATATGTACACATATGCGTATTCTGTTTGTAATGTATTTATCCATAATCAACAAAAACTGTAAATAGTTTAGATTCCTTTAAATAGATAGACAAACTAACTATGGCACACCCTTACAATAGAACACTATTCTGCAATAAAAAGGAATGTTATCATGTTGTACAAAGAAATGGTTCATAAATGCATATTGGTAACTAAAAGAAACTATTCCAAAACGTAATACTTTATTATTCCAGTAGCTTCATATTCTAGAAACAACAGATACATAATGAGTGCATGGATAAGTGACTACCAGGGCTTTCTTTATGTGAGGAGGATTAAATTAGGGTGTTACCTCTATTGTGTATGATACTTTAATAGTAAAAACTTAAAAACCTTTTGTCAAAACTTGTATAGCTTCATAGCACAAAGATTAAATCTTAACATATGCAGATTTTAATATATCTTTTTGAAGATTGTTGAATTTCAGCATGGAATAAGAAATGTGACAAAATAATCTTAGTCCATTACAAGTATCTGACATCACCTCACTGAAGTGGAAGGAGAAGAAATATGCTTATCTAATTATGTTCGAAAATGAGTATTTTCTAAAATCTATGACTAAAGACAAAATAAATTGTACATAAGCACTGTATTTTAGTTGACAATTTTTTTTTTCTGTGAGGCAGAGTTTAACAATTCTGTAATCACAGAATGCAAATACTGTACTGAACAATTAATACATTAATAGCAGGAGGAAGACAACATTTTTATGTTTAAGTGGAAGGTTACAGAAAAATAGGATAGAAAACTAGAATAATCTATGAAGTAATGAATTAAATTTGGAAACATCAGCAATCTTAATGTAGATACAGATCACCACACATAGAAATATTTAGGAATACGTTTATATACAGCTGTCAAGATACACACATATATTTTCTCATACTGTCGGTTGCAATGCCTAGAAGAAATACACTCCAAGAGATACTCATAGCACCCAGATCTTGGTTTCTAATGTCATTCTCCAACAAAAAGAACAAGTTTCCTTAAACATATGGGTGATTCTAGGGCTGTGGTATATACAAGATGAATATAGACAAGAACATGCCGCATTTTGTAGTGCCAGAAAGCAAGACAGTACTTTAAAAATGCACATACACGCCGGGCTCGGTGGCTCAGCCTGTAATCCCACGCCTTTGGGAGGCTGAGGTGAGTGGATTGCCTGAGCCCGCGGGTTCGGGACC
>CAUYQG010050766.1:0-36986 GCA_963574415.1 Tarsius wallacei | reverse complement strand
AGGTGCCCCTCATACACTTCAGGAAAGAAGTTTGCATTCATGATGGACCCCTCAGGGAGCAAGGGAAGTAAGACTCATTGGCAGACCCCGTACATTCAAAAAGGATCCAGAACTAAACAATTCTGGGTAAATTTATGTCCCTGCCACTTGATTGCAGCATGATCCTTAACAAAAAGTCTCTCTTGGTTTCCTACCCACTTCCTAGGGGAGTTACGAGGCAGTCAACAGAAAGCACTCAGCTCAGCACCTGGAGTGAGGTAGGCTCACAGTAAAGGACCATTTTCTTCCTTCCCCAAGTCTGAGGGGGCGGGGGAGGGGAGAGGAGCAGTGGAAAGGTGCCCCCCAGCCCCGCCCTCGCACAGAGCACACCACACACCACTGCCACCCGGGTGCAGGTACAGTTTATTCTTCACAACAGAGAAATACAAAGAGCAGAGGGTTTGTAATTCCTTTGTTTCTTGTCCCCTTTAGTGTTTTTCCCCCACATTTGATTTTTATTTGCTCCCCACCCCCTTTTTTAAATAGAATGCAAACTTCTTTCCTGAAGTGTATGAGGGGCACCTGCCCTCACCTCCCTGCCACCAAGATGCAGACTGAGAAGCCAACAGACTGTTTTTTCTTTTTTAATAAGGTAACTAGTTCTAAATATGGTGGCCTGGAGGTCCCATAGAAAAAGCAAAGGGGTGTTAACAGTATGTATAACAGCATATTTACAGGGAGTAACATGCGGACAAAAAGCTACAATACTGAGTATCAGACGACGCAAGTCAAACAAAGGGCTGGGGGTGGGGACAAGGAACCCCATGGGGAAAAAAAAAAACCAGAAAACTGGTAAATCAATGGCGAGTTAAGGCTTAAAAAGTGTATAAAAATAACACAGTTAATATTCAAAACGGAACTCCAGATACAGAATATATAGATGAGTTTCTGTCTAGTTTTCTTTTTTTTTCCCGGGGGGGATGTAGGGGACTTCTCCGGGCTCTATACATGGTTCCTATATACATGGACACGCATGGCTTTCAGATTGGGGTGTATCTGTGGGGGCTGGGGGCAGGGTCTGCTCCTGGGATCCGCCTCCCCAAGGATCCCTTCCCTGCTGAGGGCCTAGGGTCTGCGCTGGGGAATTCCCCCGCTGTGGCAGGGAAGACAAAAAACCCCTCCCTGGGCACTACCCCCACCAGGAGGAAATTATGGGGGGGGGTCCCAGCCCTAGGCCCACTCCCTCCCCATCCCCCTGCCCACAGTCTGGGGTGGCAGGAGAGGTAGCCAATAGGTTTCCTGGCCAGCACCGAGGTAGACTGGGGTGGTCTTCAGGGCAGTGGGGGAGAGCCAGGTCTTACCCAGCCCACCTCCACCCCATTTCCCTGGGCCCACCAACCAGCCCATCACTGCACCCTTTGGTCCTGCAGATCTTCCAGCCCCTCTCTTGTTTCCGCCTCCTGAAGCCTGGACAGCCTGGTAACTGCCACACCCCTCTGCCCCATGGCCTAGGGTGCAGCTCAAGAGGTATGAGCAGGGCACCCAGAGGCAAAGGGCTCACTCCAGCCACCTACTGCCCCCTCCCACCAAGGGTCCCCTTTGCAGTCCAGAAACCCAGGCCTGAGCCTTCCCTCAAGACCTGAGGCCATGGCAAGAGAAGGTCCCACGCCGCCCTCTGGTTCTCTGCGTCCATCTGTCCGATTCTTTTAATTTCTCGGTCTTAGCAGCACCAACTTCCTGGCCAATAAATATCTTTTTGTTATTTTGAAAAAAAACTTAAAAAACAAAAAAACAGTGAAGGAAGTGGAGGGCAGGGAACAAAAAGAAAACCCAACAGAGAGGTTCAAAGTGCTCTGAGATAGTCTTTGGATGCCACCAAAACAGTCCAGAATCTTGCAGTTGGCCTGGCCGCCCCCAGAGCTGGACCAGGCAGGGCTTCTGCGGACCAAGCTTTCTGGAAGGTTGGGAAGGTCATGAGAGAGCTTGGTGGTTCCTGGAGGCCCCTGCAGGGAGTCGGAGCCTGGTGCTGCCTGGGTTTGTGTCTGCCAGTGGGCTGGGTGGGGTGGTGCCTCCAGTGGGCTCAGATGAGAGAGATTCGCACCGGGATGCCGGGGGACTCCGTCCTCTGGGGCGAGTGATGGCTCACCAGGTGCTCCACCACCGTGTGTTTGGACATGTGCTTCATCAGGTAGGTCTCCTGTGGACAGGCAGGGGTGAGATTCTGAATATTTAACCACTTGTAAGGAAGGGTAAGCTGCAGTTCCCAAAAGCGGCCACTGGAGGGCTCCTTGGTTAAGTGGGCCTGCAGGTGATGGGCAGCGACAGCTTTGAGGTGTGAGGTAGGCCTTGACATTGGTTCCAGGGATACTGCAAGCTACCAGGGGTTAGTGCTGGCTGAACAGCCAATGAACACCAGGCTCACCCCTCAGGAGTGTCCATCTGTGACTCCCCAGGGCCAGGCCCACAGCCCTTTACAAGCCAGTGGTAGTGGGACATACTAGCTGTATCTCAGCCCTGCCTGCAGGATAGAGTCTAATGCCCGCATCTGTCTGGTGATCCCAGTGAGAGTGAGGCAGCTGGCCTGGGATGGAGCCTAGTTCTGCTGTTTCTTAGTGCTGGGAACTTGGACAAGTCATCTTGCCTCATGAGCCTCAGGTTCCTCCTCTGTAAGCAAGGATGGGGGAGGAACAATCTCAAAGGGTTGTATGGTGACACAGATAAAGCCCTTGGGATGCAGTAACCACTGAGGGAACCATTCCTTCCCCAGTCTCTACATTCCAATCCAGGGGATGGCAGGAGTCCTGGCCTCTGCACCCCCCCCCCCAGATCTTCCCTGGGGGAGAAGCTAGCCCTAAGCCCCCACCCCACTGGCTCTGCTGGGTCTGACCCAAGGCACAGGACTGGGTAGGCAAGGTGACCCAGGGCTCACTGCAGGCCAAGAAGCCCTACACTAAGCCACATCTTTCCAACAGCCTTTGCCAGGAACAGGGGTGGCTCTCTGGGCCACACCTGCCATTCCTTGGCCACAGATCTCAATATGGTCAGCATCTGGCAGAGGAATCCCTTCAATGTGGTGGCAACACACTAGTGAATGATACCAGAGGGACCCAATCAGAAAATTCCAAGCTAGGAAACTATTCTTCAGTGGATAAATAGCAAATTTTTTTAAAGAGGCGGGAGAGAGAGGTTAAAAGATATATTAACCAGGACAGTGTAAGACTCTTATGCAGATCTTGATTTAAAAATAATACTGTAAATAAATAAAATCATGATATTCAGAGACAAATGAAAATGTCAATGCCGAATGGGTGCTTGATGATAATAAAGACGTAGGTTAAGGCCGGGCGTGGTGGCTCAGCCTGTAATCCCAGCACCTTGGGAGGCCGAGGCGAGAGAACTGCCTGAGCCCAGGGGTTCAAGACTAGCCTGGGCAACTTGGTGAGACCTCATCTCTACAATAAATAAAAAAATAAGCCGGGCGTGGTGACGTGTGTCTGTAGTTCCAGCTACTTGGAAGGTTCAGACAGAAGGATTGCCTGAGCCCAGCAGGTCGAGGTTGCGGTGGCCCATGAGCATGCCACTGCACTCCAGCTTGGGCAACAAGAGTGAGACTCCAATTCAAAAAAAAAAAAAGATTTCAGTTAATACCTTGAGTTATTCTTTTTTTTTTTTAGTTGGAATCTTACTCTGTCACCCAGACTGGAGTGCAGTGCCACGTTCACAGCCACCCCAGCACCCCAGCATCAACCTGCTGGGCTCCAGCAATCTTCCACCTCAGCCTTCCAAGTAGCTAGAACTACAGGTACGTGCTACCATGCCCAGCTAATTTTTGGCTTATTGTAGAGACGAGGTCTCGCCAAGTTGCCCGGGCTGGTCTCGAACCCGCAGGCTCAGGCAATCCACTCATCTCAGCCTCCCAAAGTGCTTGGATTACAGGCTACCTTGAGTTATCCTAAAGGTATTGTGTTCAACCAAGGAGTCCTCCTCTTCAGAGACACAAAGTGAAATTTTTACAAATAAAATAATACAATATCTGTGTTCTACTTTAAAATACAGGGGAATGGATGAGACCAGACTGGTTGAGAGTATAAGGGGTGTGGAGAACTTGAGCCTTGGAGAGAGGCAGGGACCGACTAGAGATCAGCCAGCCACAGAGCTCTCATCCCTGCAGGACCTGCCCATTCAGCCTCTCAACCCTCCCCTGCCCTGTGAAACCCAGAGAAGAACAAATGCCACAGACTCAGCCCTTAGCAAGCAGCAGCCCTGGCTAGCACCTGACCAATACTACCAACTACCCCACCCGCAATCCACGCTCCCCCTCTGGCCAAAGTGACCTTTTTTTTTTTTTTTTTTTTTTTGAGTTGGAGTCTCACTCCGTTGCCCAGGCTGGAGTGCAGTAGGACATTCACGGCCACCCCAGTGTTGACCAGCTGGGCTCTGGTGATTCTTCTGCCTCAGCCTTCAAAGTAGCTGGAACTATAGTCCTGTGCTACCACGCCCAGCAAATATTTGTAAAGATGAGGCCTCACCAAGTTCCCCAGGCTGGTTGCAAACCTGTGGGCTCAGATAATCCACTTGCCTCAGTCTCCCAAAGTGCTGGAATTACAGGCTGAGCCGCTGACCCTGGCCCAGAGTGACCTTTCAAAAATACCCTCCCTGCCAGGCACAGTGGTAAGTGCCTATAGCTCCTGCTGCTGCTGATGGTTGAAGCAGGAGGATCCCTTGAGTCAGGAGTTTGAGTCTCTACTACCAGGGCACCATAGCAAGACCCCTCCCCCCAACCCCATCTCTAAAACTAACAAACAAAGACCCTCCCTGATGGTCCCCTCCCAGTGGCTTCTTATTCCACCTAGAAAAATCTCCAAAAAAGTCTCCAAACCTCCTAGCAGGGTCCCAAAGCCCTGCATGATCTAATTTTCTCTCAGTTCTTGGAACACACCAAGTTTGTTCTACCTTAGGGTATTCGCACTCACTGTACCCTTGCATGGAAGGTTCTTTCCTGTTTTGTTTTTTTTTTCTTTTTTTTTTTGAGTCAGATCCTCACTTTGTCACTTAGGCTGGAGTACAGAGGCACGCTCACGGACACCGCAGCCTCAACCTGCAGGGCTCAGGTGATTCTTCCGCCTCCGCCTTCCACGTAGCTAGAACTACAGGCATGCGCCACCACACCCAGCTAATTTTTTGATCTACTGTAGAGATGAAGTCTCACCAAGTTGCCCAGGCTGGTCTTGAATCTGTGGGCTCAGGGAATTCTCTCTCCTCCGCCTCCCAAAGTGCTGGGATTACAGGCATGAGCCACTGTGCCCACCTCTTTCTCCTCCTCCTCTAATTATCCTTCACGTCTTCATCTAAATGGCACTTTCTCCGGTGGCATGTCTGGACCCATCCCCTTCCCAACTCCATTTTCTCCTTCCTGACACTATCTTTCAACATATACTCTTCTTTAGAGCAGTGGTTCTCAATAGAGGCTATTTTGCCCCCAGGGACAGTTGACAAAACCTGAAAATATTTTTGGATGTCACCACTTGGGAAGGGGTTGCTACTGGCATCTAGTGGGTAGAGGTCCAGGATGCTGTTAAACATTCTTCCAAACATAGGCTGGCCCCACAACATAAAGGCATTCTGCCCCAATGTCAGTATGGGCCAGGGCCAGAAGACCCTGCTTTAGAGCAATTACCATAATTTGCCATCAAATATTTATGTGTGGTTACTCATTTAATACTTGTCCCCAACAGTTGTTCCCAGCCTCCTGGGGGGAAAAAATAGTCTGGTTTATCCTGATTCCTGAGCTCCAGGCACAAGCATTTAGTAACCACTGAATGAATAAATAACTGTAGGAGCTCAGGTTGATTAGGCACTAATCTGCCAGCCAACAGCCCTATGAGTTAGTCCATTTTATAGATGAGGAAATTGAGGCTCAGTGACCTCTATACTGGGAATATGAGGGTCTGTTAACCAGAATTAACCAGAAGCACACCCAAGTGACTCACCTGGGTATTCAAAGGTATTTCTTTCTGGATGCCAAAAGGCCCCTGTTTGGGGAAATTCCCACACAGGAATGGGGTGGGAGGTGGGGAAAGGAGAGTGACTGGATGCTATGACCTTTCTTGTGCTGTTCAGGCCTTTCTTGAGATGAGGGTGGCTCTGGACCAAATCACTGTGCCACCTTCTGGCCATAATGGGAGCTGCAGCTTCCCTGGCTGCACGAAGGCCCCTTTCTCCCCAGTTCTGGAGAGCAGGGTGAAAGGCCACCCACCACTGCCTTGAGTATTCCAGGGCCTCAGGAATCCAGGCCAAAGGCAGGCAGGGAGCCGGAGGTTTGGCCTGGGGCAGTTAAAACAATAAGTGGGAAGCAGAAGTCCTAGCTCTGCCATTCCCTGCAATCTTGGGGAGCCACTTCCCTTCTCTGGGCCTCAGTTTCTTCATCTGGAAAATGGAAAGAGTCAGTACAGATCTGAGGAGGAGGTAGCTGAGGCCCAGGAAGAGGAAGAGGCTCCCCCAGGGTCCCAGGCAGGGCCAGCTGGCACTCACCGAGGTGTAGGCCCGCCCACACATGCTGCAGCAGTAAGCCTTGGCGTGCTTGATGGCGTGGGCAGAGAGGTGGATCTGCAGGGAAGCGGAATCCGAGTAGGCCCGGTAGCAGTTGGGACACTTGTAGGGCTTGTCCTTGTTGTGCTGGCGCTGGTGAGACTGCAGGGAGCACAGCAGGGGTCACGGGTGAGCAAGGCTCCCCCAGCCCACTCCCTTCTCATGCTCCCTTCAGAGGGGAGGCAGGTGGGCACTTACCTGGAGGTTGGAGAGCTGAGTGAAAGCCTTTTCGCAGCCAGGATGTGGGCACTTGTAGGGTCTGTCGCCTGTGTGGATTCTGCAATGGCAGCCCAGTGAGGTGGAGGTCCCTGACACACACCCCCAGACTGCTCCATCGCCCAAGCCTCTCAGCCCCCACCCCACCCACTCTCCCCAGTGGCCAAAAGCGAACCCCAGGCACAAGCTGGGACATCACAGCCACTAGCTCTCCCTGGTCTCCATGGCCAGTCTGGCATAGAGCATCCCCGCTCCCCATCGGTCCTTGCTGCCCCCAACCCACCACCAGTGCCCACTCAGACCCAGTCCAGGCCTCCAGCGAATTTCAGGGGCTTGCTTTGACTGCATTCGGCTCCTCTCTTCTCAGAACCCAATCCTGCAGACTACCCATTGGAAAGAACGCAGATTCATGGCTATGTTGGGACCTGCCCTGCCCACCCTGCCTTTTTCCCTAAGGAGACATCTAACTGGCCCTGGACTCTTATTTCTTGTCCCTTCTCCAGGTCAGGCACAGATCTATGACAGCTACATGGCCACCCCAGTGACTGAGAGAATGCAGGACAGCTGGCCCCGAAGCTCAGCCCTGTGTCCTTCTCAGGAGCTCCTTCCATCCCTCTCCTCCCAGGTGGTCATCCTAGTGCTACTATTTACTGGTTGGGTGACCTTGGGCAAATCAATGAGTATTGATTTCCTCATCTGCAAAATGGGTATACGAACACAGTCGCAGCCTCACCAGGCTTTGTGAAGATAACATCAGATAATGCACATAAGGTGTTCAACCTAATGTTGGCACGAAGTCAGCATTCAGTGGACTTTTGCCAGTATCATGATTATTCATTCATTCAACATGTATCACATCGGGTACCTGTGCACCAGGCACCACACTAGGTACTCAGAATATATCAGTGAACAAAACAGACAAAGCCCACTGCCTGGTGAAAATAAACAAGCATACAACAAACAAGCAAACCACACATAGAAAGCATTAAGTGCTAAGAGGAAAACAGAGCCAGATGAGGGGGACTGGGAGGCCCAAGGAGGGAGGGGGGCTTTTTTTTTTTTTTTTTTGAGTTAGAGTCTCACTCTGTCATTCAGGCTGGAGTGCAGTGGCACACTCACGGCCACCCCAGCGTCGACTTGCTGGGCTCCAGCGATCCTTCCACCTCAGCCTTCCAAGCAGCCGGAACTACAGGTGCGCGCTACCATGCCTGGCTAATTTTTTTGATTTATTGTAGAGATGAGATCTCACCAAGTTGCCCGGGGTAGCCTCGAACTCGTAGGCTCAGGCAATCCATTGACCTCAGCCTCCCAAAGTGCTGGGATTACAGGCTGAGCCCTCGAGCCCGGCCAAGGGGGGCATTTTAAACAGGGTGATCTGGGTGGGGCCTCGTGAAGAAAGTGACACTGGGGCAATGACTTGAGGGCTGATGACAACATGTGTCTGTCCAGCTATCCAGGTGATGGAGCAGTGGACAGAGTTCAGAACCTGTACACACTCACTGCGGCATTCCCTGTTTCCCCACTCAGGCCCTTGCACAATCTCCCAGGGCTTGTCTCAAGTCATCCACTCTGACAAGTCCCCAGTGCCACACAAGCAGGCAATGAAAGGCTAGTGGGGCCTGAGCCTTTTTGGCCTAATTTACTGAGGAGCATTAGACGAAGGGAAATATAGATCTGGCCAAATGGTGTCCGCTCTTCCCTCCAAGTCCATCCTGCCGACTGGGTTGGCTCAGTTCATCAATAAAGGCCCCTCTGGCCAGAGAAACTAAGGCCCCTCTGGTCAGACCCAATGCTGGACTTAGAAATACAAAGTTGAAAAAAAAAAAACTCCTTGTCACCAGTGAGCCCATGATGTTGGCCACCATCATAAATACTGACAGTCCAAATTCCTTAGTGTGTCCCTTCAAGGCCTACGTCAGATGGTTCAACCTCACCTTCCTGCTCGTACGCTACCCCCGTCCTGGTCAGAGAACCACTTCTTACCTGGCAATCATGTTGGGTGATTCTCCACACACCTCTGCCCCACTGTATCCTCAGTACAGAGGCCACACCATTCCTCTGCCAGCTAAATGTAGGCTCATTCTTCCTGATCCATCAATAAGTAAGGATCTAAGGGGCCTCCCCTAGGTGTGTGGTTCACCCACAGGCTCCCAGAGTACATGACAGCTCCTCATCACAGCGCTGACCCCACTGTGCCCTCAGGCCACCCCCTCATCTGTCTCCATGGCTGGGTGGGGAATCTCAAGAGCAAGGGTGAGTCCCAGTCTCAGCAGCAAGGCCCAGGGTCTACTGCCTCCAGCTATGCCAAGGGAAGCCTGACCCAGTTTTGAGAACCCTTATCCTCCCTAAACATTTCTGGGTGTCACGTCTGGGGACACCATCCCAGGCTACTGTACCCTGTCTCTACCATGGAGGACCTGAAGGGTCATCTGGACCAGCTCCACCTGATGCAAGCTAGCACATCCTCCATTTCGCCCCATCCTCGTTCCCCTCCAGGGCTGGAGAATTCATATGGTTAGGGGCTAGGTGGCAGAAGGAACTCAGGGTCCCAGGCATGCACTGCATTTGTTTCAAACCCTATGTCAGCACCTCCCAGTTCTCCTCTCCCTTCACCCAAAGCCCAGCCTGATGGCCTTGCACTAGCCCCTCTGGCATTCTGAGCTCTTTCCTACTTCCAGTCCTTTAGCCAGGCTGTTCCCTCCACCAGGCACACTTGTCCCTCAGCTAATACCTGGCTAAAACCCATACTCCTGCTCCCCCGACCCCCCAGACTAGCTCAGGCCCCCCCAAGCACCAAGGAATCTCCTTCCCAGAAGTCTGTGCATGGACACTTATTTTGCCAATGTCTGGTCACTGTGTTCTTGGCCAGTTCTTCTCTTTGAGAACAGGCACTCCCTTGGGCATGTTCACCATCACCCCCAGTGCCTGGCAGAGGCTCAGTCCAGAGAGGACTCCATAAATAGCTGTAGGCTGAATGGAGGCAAGTGAGTTCTTTCTCTCTGAAGTCACCGACAACAGAAATATGTTCCACATCATCAGCAACTTCCATTCCTGAGATGTACTTGATGAGTGTTTGTTGACTGAACGACTGACAGTCCTCCAGGGACTTCAGGTTCATCCTCAGGGACACAGCCAAGCCCTCTTGACCTGCAAACTGCCCCTCTGGCCTCCTCCCAAGTGCAACCAACGCCCAGCCTCCCCTTGGACTCCCAGCCTCAGTCGCTCCCCTCCTGGCCTTAATTACAGCAGCAGCTGCAGGGGTCTAACCTTGGCATGGCTTGTCAGCCTCTACTGTCTCCCTTTTTCCAGCCCCTCCCAGCTTTCAAGGCCCTTCACATCCTGGCCTCAGTTTCTAAAGCCACTTTGCCACTGCACTCCTCAGCAGGATACCCCACCAACCTCGCCCAACACACAGGCAGATGCAGGCCTCTGAGCCTTTGTTCATGCTGTTCCCCTTGCCAGAAATGCTCTTCTCCCTTGACTGGGAGGACTAGGAACCCTTCGGTACTCGATGCAGATGATCTTCCCCAACCTCTACCTCATCCTTTCCTCTCTCAAGGAAGTCTCACATCCACCAGCCTCCCAGGTCCTGGTGGGAGTTCCTTTGGACCAGGGCAGTGCCTCTGACCACTCACTTGTCCCTGTACATGGCACCAGCACTGGGTGGGCTCAGAAAGAGCTTCAGGTAGCAACTGTTGGGTAAAGAGATGGCCAGACTGCCTGTTCCCACTGGCCACAAAGCTGTCATCTCCAGTCCCTGAACTTCAAGTCAGGTCCAAGCCCTCAATTCCAACATCAGAATCCCGTCTTTGTAGGGAAGTACCCACCCCGACTCCCACATCTGTGGTGATGGAAGGCTCACCCCCAATTCCAGGGCAGTTAGTTGCAGCCAGTGCCTCTGGGCTGTCCCTCTGCCCCCATCACCCCAATCTCTCCTCAGGGACTCCCAAGACTTGCTCTGCTCTCTTGTTGGGCACCTCCACCCCATGTGAGCCTTTTCTGCCGCCTCATATCCCAGCTCCTCCTCCTTCCTGGAACATGAGCACTGTACTCAAATCTCACTTCTGCCAACTCTTGGCTGGGTGACCATGGACAAGTGACTCTGCCTCCCTCAGCCCCAGTTACCTCATCTCTAAAATGGGGATATAATAAAGATTGTTATGAATTGCAAGGACTAAATGACTTCATATGAATGGTGTTCATTACATATTTTGCAGTTGGTTTTGAATAGATTAATTTCTGTTTAAGATAAACAATCGGCCGGGCACACTGGCTCAAGCCTGTAATCCCAACACTTTGGGAGGCAGAGGTGAGAGGATTGCCTAAACACACGGGTTCAAGACAAGTCTGGGCAACTTGATGAGACCTCGTATCTACAATAAATCAAAAAATTAGCCGGGCGTAGTGGTGTGCCTGTAGTTCCAGCTACTTGGAAGGCTGAGGCAGAAGGACTAGCTGAGCCCAGCAGGTTGAGGCTGTGGTGGCCATGGGCAGCAGTGATCCACTGCACTCCAGCCTGGGCGACAGAGTAAGACTCTGACTCAAAAAAAAAAAAAAAGATGAACAATTTATGAAGACAAAGAAGGAATTTATTCAACATTTAAATAAAATTATTAAGGATTCATTAATTATGACTTTTACTTCTCAGATATTGAACTACACATTACATGCAACAGCTTCAGCCATGTTGTGCTTCGTAACTAAAACAATGGAAGATACAGTGAGAGTTAAACACTCCTTGAGATGATTCCCTCTCTGTGGCATTTTTCAAATTCCTTATCCCTTACAAAGAAATAAGAAATCCACACAGTACAAGGACTTATGGATACCTTGTATGTCAAAGCACCTTATGCAGGAATAGGCACATAGTTCTTTGACAAGAAATGGTGTTGTTATTATTATCATGATTATTATCAGACCTGAGAAAATAAAATATCTTCCCTTGCTGCAATTTTCATGATACACGTACATAGTATCTCACAGCCAGGGAAAGAAAAACAAAAACAAAAAACACATTGCACCCTGGATAAACAAACAAATCCAGAGTCACTCTGTCTAGTACTAGTTCCGCAAATAGATAGAACTCTGAACCCTGTCCTATAACTTACTGCCTTCCAAAACAACATTATCCCTGACTTTTCACATTGTGGTATCTGTGGCTGTGTGATGACCCTTATACATTATGACAAATGCATGAGACAATGCTGTTTTTCCACCATGAACAGACTAGCTATATCAGCAAATATGGTTTATTTTCTCTATAAGCCCATGTGATCCTTATTTCTTAGTGGGCTGATCCTTCTGATGTCTAGATTCATGTAACACTTTGCAAGTCACCTACTTCTCTAGTGCCTCCCTTTCACGCTGCAGGTCCCCAAGATGCTTCAGATTCAACAGAGCCACTTGGCCACGTCACTCCCACAACCTCCCAGACACATCTTTCTCAGCTCCGAGGGCGCTGCTCACCCTCTTTCTAACTCTACCTCTCGTACTTGACTGGAGCTGGCTCTGTTTTGGACATGACCTTCTTTTATTCCCTTCATTAGTGGCTATTGTTAGTGCCTGTAACACTGGGAAGATAGATTGATATGATCTGATGTCTGGTTCTCTGCCAAGGGACAAAGAAGTAGGAAAGGGTCTCTGTCAAAGAGCAAAGGACAAGGAATCCAGAATTTGGTTGCTTCTTTAGCTTTGGCCTTTTTCTTTTTTCCCTGTTTGTCTAAAGAATTCTGGGACTTTTCGGCATTTGGGACACTCGCCTCTTTGCCTCCCTGGGTTAGGACACATCGGTTTAATTATATGTGCCAGTGCCTAGTAAGTTATAAATTGTCTTCTGAATGTTGATAGAGTTTTCTTATGTTGTTTGCTTGGTTTCCTGCCATTATAAACTCAAATCACTCAAAAGAAAACAAAAAGAGAAAGAAAAAAAATGTGCCTTCAAGAATGGAGAGTAATCTCTGGGTCAAGGAACATTCTGGCAAAATATTCTCCTTCAAGGGCCAGTTAATTTTTTTTTTGCTGTTTTTGGTCATGTTCTTAAATGATATTTTTAAACAAAGTCTACTTCTGAAAAAAATAGAATTCTTCATCATTATTATTACTTGTTACTGTTTATTAGCTTGATTAGTCTGCCAATTTTGTGCTATTGCCTTTCTTAAATCCTGGTTCCTGATTCAGAAAGATAAAACTGTCAAGGTGTCTTTTATATGCAAATATTCTTGGACTATCCAGATGGTCACTGGGCAACACCAAAGATTTGATCCTGTGCTTTATAAAAAGAGGGAAGTTCAAAATAACTGTGGCTCTTTTGTATTCTCCATTTTTTCTTATTTTCTGAGTCAGGGTCTCACTTAGTTGCCCAAGCTACAGTGCAGTGGCATAATCACGGCTCACCACACAGGCTCAGACTCCTGAGCACAAGCAATTTTCCTGCCTCAGCCTCCCGAGTAGCTGAGACCAAGGTGCATACCATCACACCCGGATAATTTTTGTTTTTTGCTTTTTGGTTTTTTTGGTTTTTTTTTTTTTTGTAGAGACAAGGTCTTGCTATATTGCCCAGGCTGGTCTTGAACTCTTGGGATTAAGCGATTCTCCCGCCTTGGCCTCCCAAAGTGCTGGGATTACAGGTCTAAACCCACTGCACCCAGCCTGTGTTCTCCATATTTTAATTAGCCAAACACTAGAATGATGGCTGCCCTTTGAAGTTTGTAGTATAAGTTGGCAAATCAAAAAGAAGAGAAACTCAACCTCTCTAGGTTAACTTTATATATATATTAGCCAGGCGCAGTGGCTCAGGTCTGTAATCCCAGCATTTTGGGAGGTGAAGGTGAGAGGATTACCTGAGCTCAGGGGTTTGAGACCAGCCTGAGCAACATGACGAGACCTCATCTCTACAATAAATCAAAAAATCAGCTGGGTATGGTGGCATGTCTGTGGTTCCAGCTACTTGGAAGGCTAAAGTGGAAGGATCACCTGAGCCCTGCAGGTCGAGGTTGCAGGGGCCATGACCATGCCACTGCACTCCAGCCTGGGCGACAGAGTGAGATTCCAACTAAAAAAAAAATGTTATATACATATAAATATATACTATGAATATATATATATGTGTGTGTTTGTGCACTTTTTAAAAAAGCCTATTTTAATGTAGAGGCTGGCACAATAAGCAACAACAAAGATATTCCTTAAAAAGACTTTGTCTCTAGATTTAAAATACCCTTGTCAATTAGTGACAGTCATAACCCATGCTTCTTGAGACAAACTCAAGACCCTGAAAATAGGCCAATGCTCTTGCTGCCTATAATTTTTTTTAATCTAAAAAATTGATCATGCATTAGACCTTCATAGAGGACTCCATTCTCCTCCACTCTGATATCGTCAATTACTACAGTTAACTGACCAGAATCATTCAGTCTGATCAACAGGTCTGACTTTCCCCCTCACATTTGCCTAAAGGCCTCTGCTGCAAGCTGTAGGTCAGAAACGTAGTCTTCTGAAAGAAATGTCAGGAGAATGATAGCCTCAGGGAAGGACTATAACACACCCACTTGGATCTTGATCCTTCAGGGTCTAGATGAACGGGTACAGGTTTCCAAGCTCGCATCCTCACCAGGACCAGACACTACCAGGGGACAAGGCAGGATCCAAGTGTTCTTAGTCCGGAAGTGGATAACTTTGTAAAGTGGACTAACTAACCCAGGATCAGAGACACAGGAATTATTCCTTAGGATTAGATACAACAGATTTTATTGTGGTTAATGTTCTATTTTCCAAAGGCATTTGAGAAAACACTTTTTTTCTTTGATCTCTAATCCTCAAGTTAGGAGGCTATATTTAACAAAGTAAAATAAAATATTCCTTAAATGGTGTCTTGTTCCAACTAGCCCTTCAGAATTCTAGGGGTAGGGGTAAGGGGAGCTTTAAAAATCGAACACGGATCAACTAATAAATTATCAGGGAAATTTTAAAATAATCATTTATTGAAAACAACATATATAATGGCCTTATCTAAAAAAATTACTTGGAATAACTGCTTAAAAATATTCAAAGTGCCTTTATGGGAACCATTTTCTTTTTTATGATCATTAATTAGTTCTGTAAACAGGTTCAGTAAGAATCTGTCCTCCTACCTAACAGGATATAATTGGGTAAATCAAATGTGTAACCGTGACTGTGCCAGAAATGTCACATTTAAAGATGAATCTCATTTAATTAGGCATGACAAGCCTGATAGTAAGAAACAAGGATCGTATTTCAAATGTGGGAATGAGGCCTCCCAGGCCTCCAGGAAACTGGATTGGACCTGTTCCACAGTTTGTGAAATTTCAGTTTTTAATATTATTTTTAAAGCACCAATTACTGCTTATCCAGAATACTGACAAACCTGAGGATTCTCCAAAAAAGGGTACCCCAAACATTACAGGTTGTACAGGCACAATCTGGCAGAGAGAATTGGATGGTTCTAGGTTCCCGATCTTTGATTATATGATAAGAAATTTGCTTTTCTGCCATACACAAACACACACGCACATAATCAAAATTCTGACCCAAGGGCTTTATAATGTCTCCTGACAGAGGTAACTCTGAAGCCTTTGTATCACATGCTCACTTTTAAGAATCATACACCAGGAGGACTTAATTAATGACAACATCAGAAAATTGCTGAAACAAATTTATGTGGTCAGATCCGTGCCTAAGGAAGTAAGGAAATGGAAAATAGACCAGCACCTTGCCCTGATGCCACTCTGCCATTTGATTCTTACTATTGAACCTATGCATCATGTCCCAAAGTCAGAGACACAGACAAGGTAGGACATTTTGTATCCTGGAATAAAGGATACAAAGACAATAGAGATAAACGAAATCATAACAAAAAATAAAAGAGAGAACTTCTATAGCATTAGGCCTCAAAATAGAGAAAACCTTGAGCTCTTTCTGTAAGTTACAAACACCACAGCAAAAACAATTTTATCCCTGACTTTTGCAATGCTGATACTGGCAAACATATGACAATGCTCTTGGAGATAATAACCATCCTGTGAAAAAACTGTGTTTCTTTCTCTCTGAACAGATGAACTGCAATCTTGGTAACCTTTGGTTTGTTTTTTAAAATGCCTATTCTTAAATGCAAATTCTTATTTGGAGAGCCCATCTTTCTGATGTTTATTTTCCCCTGCACAACCTTTTCTTTCCTTAAAGCATTTATATCCTTGAATCTCCCTGCACACATTCAGCTAGCCTGTATACCCCATGAGGGCAGGGATTTTTGTCTGTTTTGTTCCATTCTGTATCCTCAGCATACAGAATAGTGTCTGACGCAGAGTAGAGGCTCCATAAATATTTGTTAAATGGATGAATCAAAAGCTCTATTAAAACTAGTTCTATTTATTCCACAAGTGTTTGACAAATGCCTAAATGTTTACTACGTGCCAGTGGGGATGTAGAAATGGAAGAGACCATGCTCATGCCTTCAAGAAATCCCAATAGATTGGAGAAGGTGGGCAGATAGACATGTACGTGACAGCCTACCCCTGCTGTGATGGGTACACACAGGGCCTGTGGGAACACAAAGTTCAGATCACTTATCCAGCTTGAGGGATCAAGGAGGGTTCCTGGAGGAAGTTGGACTGAGAGATGAACAGGAGATGTTCAGAGAAATGGGGAAAAGGAAGAAGGTGTCTCCAGTAAAGAACATATCATGTACAAAGGCCTAGAGATGATAAACAGTGGGAAAGGTGGCGCAGTAGTGAGAGCTGAGGCCATGGAGGTCCACAAGGGCCGTATCATAAAAGGGCAATGGGCACCAAGAAAAGGTCCTCCTCGCCTCTCCTTGCACTGGCTCCAGCACTAGGCCACAGGTGCTGAGCTGAAACGGGCTGCAGGAAGGCAGCACCAGGCAGGCCACTCACCTGGTGTGCTGCTGGAGGTGGGAGAGCTGTCGGAAGGACTTATCACAGTAGGAGCAGTGGTAGGGCTTGACGCCCAGGTGGATGCGCAGGTGCTGGGCCAGGTAGGAGGCGTTGGCAAAGGACTTAGAACAGTGCGGGCACTTGTGGGGCTTGGCCTCTGTGTGCGACTTGGAGTGGATCTGCATCTCCGACTTGGTGAAAAAGGTCAGTGGGCATACCTTACACCTGCGGGGCAAAAGGCAGGTTCACACCTGGAAAGGTCTCCCAGCTCCAGCCTGTACATTTCAAGGGAGACCATCTATATCAGAGACCTTGCACCTGGGACAGATCTTTCCTGTGATGAGCAGAGGAGGCACAGGCCCACCTAGGAAAGAACAGGGGGCAAGCTCCCAGCCTGGCACCCTCCAATCTGGACTAGGAAGTTCTTACACCTGGGAGGATATTTATAGCAGCCTGGGAAGCAGGTTTACCCCTAACAGGGAAGACAGGCCTCATGATTCAGATGAGGGTTTGCCTAGGGCCACATCCCAAGGTTCTAGGGGAGAAGACTCTAAAATTCAAAGCAATCCTCAACCAGGCTGCATATTACAGCTTCTAGGAAATACCAGTGACACCTATGACTCCCCCACCATGCCCCTACCCTCAACAAATTAACTTTCTTTTTCTTTTTTTTTTTTTTGGAGTTGGAGTCTCACTCTGTCACCCAGACTGGAGTGTAGTGGCGGCTCCCAGCCACTGCAGCCTCCACCTGCTGGGCTCCAGCGATCCTTCTACCTCAGCCTTCCAAGTAGCCGGAACTACAGGTGTGTGCTACCACGCCCAGCTAATTTTTTATTTATTGTAGAGATGAGGTCTCGCCAAGTTGCCTGGGCAGGTCTCGAACCCACAGGCTCAGGCAATCCACTCACCTCAGCCTCCCAAAGCGCTGGGATTACAGACTGAGCCACCGAGCCCGGCTTAACTCAGAATTTCTAAAGGTGCAGCCCTGGTATTAGCATTATTTGAAAGTACTTCAGATGATTCTAAGGTAGAGAGGGTTGAGAACACTACTTTAAGGGATGGGGATCCTCTCACAGTCCCAGGCTGTAAGGGTGACTGCCAGCCACAGACCATCCTGAAGGGGCGGCCAAGGCTCTATTTCCCCCTCTCCACCCACACCCACGCCCCCCACCCCCCTCTAGCCCCCCACCCCACCCCTACCCCCCTAGCCCCACACCCAACCCCCACCTGGGATGTGAGTGGGACTCGCCAGGAGACCCCGCCCGCTCTGACCCTGGCTCCACCCCCTGCCCCTCTCAGCCCCCTGGAGGGCTCTTGGAGCAACCCCAAACCCACCCTGCCCCAAGCCCACCCAGACCCCGTCCCGCCGAGACCCCCACCTGTACGTCTTGCCCTCCTTTGCAGTCTCGCCTGAGGCCAGGATGGGGTAGGGGACTACTAGGACAGGCGGACCCCCGGGGTTCTCCGCCTTGATCTTTTTGCGGCCGCGTTCGGACTTGGGGGGGCCAAGCAGGCCATGGCCCTGGATTGTCTTGATGGAGTCCAGGAGGGGGGGGCTGGTGATCCCTGAGATGAGGGTGGGGGACGAGGCGATGAGGCGGCTCTGGCTGGTGGTAGTGGGTGTGGACGGGGTGCTGGTGCCCGTGCCCGTGCCCGTGCCCGCGCTCGACTCGGAAGTGCTCACAGCCGGGGTGCGGGAGGAGAGCCCAAGACCTGCGAAGACACGGAGAGGGGCAGGGGTAAGGGTTGCGGCAGAGGCCAGCCCAACCTGACGTTGGCAGGTCACCCTGCCTCTGACCTTCTCTTTCCGGTTCGTAGGTTATTACCAGGGCTAACTGAACGAGAGCTTGTGTGTTTATAAGATGCCTTAGATACATTAAGACTAAATTGAGTTAGGTACCAAAATTATTTGGAAATAATTCAAACTACAGAAAAAGACTAAGGCACAAAGATGTTCACTAGTATCTTATTCATAATAGCAAAAATGTACAGGCAACTGAAATATGCAACATTAAGGAAGGAGTCAGTAAACAGTGATCAATTTCCTTTACTGAACTGCCCATTAAAAAGGAGGTTATAATGACCGGGTGTGGTGGTTCAGCCTGTAATCCCAGCACTTTGGGAGGCTGAAGAGAGAGGATTGCCTGAGCCCGGGGGTTTGAGACCAGCCTGGGCAACTTAGCGAGACCTTGTGTCTACAGTAAATCAAAAAAATTGGCCAGGTGTGGTAGCACGTGCCTGTAGTCCCAGCTACTTGTAAGGCTGAAGAGGAAGGATCACCTGAGCCTAGCAGATCGAGGTTGTGGTGGCCATAGGGGTGCCACTGCACTCCAGCCTTGGCGACAGCATGAGACTACAACTCAAAAAAAAAAAAGGAGTTATGTTTGTTTGAACAAACCACATATGTATGAACAGAAAAAATTAATAGGCAAGGATGTGCCAAAATGTGATGTGGATGGTAGAATTAGGAGTAATTTTTTTAAAACTTGGCTTAATTGTACTTTTTGATTCTTTGACAATCAACTTTTTTTAAACTTCTGTACTAAGAGTTATTCTTTTAAAAATATGGAGACTAGAAACACAGTATCAAGTCAAATAGACAAAAAGGTGAAGATGATATCTAACATGTGGTTCAAACTTTTTTTTTTTAAAGAAACTAGGCCAGGAACACTGGCTTAGGCCTGTAATCAAAGCACTTTGGGAAACTGAGGCAAGAGGATAGCTGACCCCAGGAGTTTGAGACCAGCGTGGGTAACACAGCAAGACCTTGTTTCTACAAGAATCAAAAAATAAGTCAGGTGTGGTGATGCATGCCTGTAGTCCCAGCTACTCAGGAAGCTGAGGCAGAAGGATCACCTGAGCCCAGGAGGTCAAGGCTGCAGTGAATGTGCCACTGCACTCCAGCCTGGGCAACAGGCTTTATTTTTTTGAGATCCTGACCCAAAAAAACAAAAAAAGAAACTACGTCTGATACACTGAAAAAGATAATGTCGAGCTGGCACAAGGATATTTTGGACCATACACTGGTGATGGGAGTGTGTACTGGTGCAGACTTAATGGAGGGTAGTTTGCCAATAGCCATTAAATTTTAAAACATACAGAATTTTTTTTTTTTTTGAGTCAGTCTCACTCTGTTACCTAGGCTGGAGTGCAGTGGCATGCTCATGGCCACCACAGCCTCGACCTGCAGGACTCAGGTGATCCTTTCCACTTCAGCCTTCCAAGTAGCTGGAACTACAGTGTACAACACAACACCTGGCTAATTTTTTGATTTATTGTAGAGATGATGTCTCACCAAGTTGCCCAGGCTGGTCTCAAACCCCTGGGTTCAGAAAATCCTCTTGCCTCTGCCTCCCAAAGTGCTGGGATTACGGGCGTGAGCCACCGTGCCCGGCTCAAACATATAGAGCTCTTGACCAAGCAATTTTATTTCTAGACATCTACCATAAAGAAATATTCAGGGCCAGGAGCAGTGGCTTACACCTGTAATCCCAGCACTCTGAGAGGCTGAGGCGGGAGGATTGCCTAAGGTCAGAAGTTTGAGACTAGCCTGGCCAAAATAGCAAGACCCTGTCTTTACAAAAAATAAAAATTTAAAAATTAGCCAGGCATGGTCATGTGTGCCTATAGTCCCAGCTACTTGGGAGGCTGAAGCAGGAGGATCACTTGAGCCCAGGAGGTCAAGGCTGCAGTAAGCTATGATTACACCCCTGTATTCCAGTCTGGCTCACAGACAGTTGGAAGGAAGGAAGGGAGGGAGGGAGAAAAAGGAAAGGAAAGATGCATACACAGGAGCACAAAGATCTGTGTACGTGAGCCTTCCATACATACCTACGATCAGACATAATTGGACAAAACCTGTTTGTCCTTAGTATGGGCTTTGTAAACAGATGTGGGCCATGCTCATTAAGAAGGACTGCACAGCCACTGAAACAAGATCGATGTGATGCAGTGTGCTGTCAGGTGAAAAAACAGACATGAGCCCATCTATTTTAAAGAACACACTCATACTACATACATATGTATGGACAACATATGTATGTATACAGAGACAGATCTGAAGAGACACATCAAAAGACTAATTGTGGAAGAAGAATTTTTTTGGCAAAAGAAGATTCATACTTTATCTATCTGCTTCTATGTTATTTGAGTCTTCTACCTGGTGAATTCATCCATTTTTAAAATCTGATTTAAGTACAATAAATTGTAAAATGCAATAAATTATAGAAAAAACATAAAATTCTAACAATAGTAGGACTAAGGCTAATTTTTTTCAGCTTGTCTGCAATTTCTCAACTTTCTATAATGACTATGTATTACCTTTGTAATAAAAATTGGAATAAATGTGTTCATGATAGAAAAGCAAATAGGAAAAGCAAGTTAAAGCAATGGGTACAGCCCTACCACAAGCTCAGCAAAACATACACATATATTAAAAAACAAACAAAAAATACGGCAAAGGCAGGAAATAGACCACAGACTCTCCAAGCTACTGGGTTAGGAGCTGAGGATTATGAGTGGGTTTTTTGTGTTAGTTTCTCTTTTTTCCAACTTTTATTTAATATGCTTATATTACTTAATTAATATTACTTTTATAATGAAAAAAGTAAATTTAATAAAATCATAATAACAAGGCATGTGCAGAGTGCGGCTGTGGCCTAGGGAGGTTTGCCAGGCTCTATAATTCTTGGGTGTCTCTGAGAAAAGGGAGAAGAGAGGGATAGTGGCAGAGGCGCCTGGCTGGTGGCAGGGGGAGAGCCGGGGGAGGAGAAAAGACCTCAGAAGAAAGCCCATCTGCCAAGCTCCAAGGAGGGCATCAGGCGGCTCCAGCCCCTTGACACTACAACGGATGTCCCCAGCATGTCTTCCTGGCACTCCTTCCTTTCCAAGACTGAGCTCAGTTCCCCCACCCAGTTCCTCTCCCAGCAATTCTATCACGGGGCAGCGCGCTGAGTGTCTTGCTCACCTCCTCCCTCTCCTAACCCTCCTACATACTGCCCAGCACCAAGCCCTGCCTACTCTTCTTCCTCAAATGTACCTCAGATCTGTCCACTTCTCTACATCCCCCCTGCCACCGCCTGCCTAGGCCACCATCTTTTCCTGATGGTCTACCTGCTTCCATGCTTGTGCCCTGACAACCCAATCTCCACCTCCCAGCCATACTCAGTCTTCTCAGCACAAATCTGAGCAGTTCCCTCCCCTACTCAAAAGCCTTCAATGGCTCCCCACTGCCTGAGGGTAAGGTCCAAACTGCTTAGTGAGGCCCTCAGGGCCCTTCATAGTCTAGTGCCCGCTTCCTCTCAGTCTCAGCAGAACTGGGCATAGAAAAAAAGGTTTAGACATGGCTCTGGAAACACATGCTTGTCTCTGCCTCTTACTAGCTATACACCATGGTTGCACATGACTTTCATCTTTATCTGCCTCCATTTTCTCATCTGTTGAATGGAGACATTAGGGAGAACTGCATGAAATTGCTGTTTTTGTAAGTCAAAAACGGTCCATTATCCTACCTAATACTGACAGCACCCACCTCACAAGGCTGCTGGAGTAATAAAATGAATATTGGTAACACAACTGGAGTTAGATGCCATTATCATCATCTTTTACCCTCCCCCCATAGATGGTTCTTTTCTTGTAGACACACAAAGGGAGTACACACACACATACTCCCTTTACACCTGCTGTAACCTCCCCCTGCTCCATTCCCCTAGTTTGCCCCGGACCCTTCCTTGCATTTTGGCTCCTCCAAGGGAGTCTTCCCTCACCCCTCAATCTGGTCAGGGTTGTTCTCTGCGTTCCCAAAGTTCTCTGTGTTGACTTGAACTTCCTAGTGAGTCATTGGACAGCGACCCTCCCCGTCGTGTCCACTAGAGGAGAAGCGTCCTTCCCGTACAGGGTCGGTGGAAGTTCAGTGGCTGTGGCTAGTCTAACCAGCCCCGACAGCCACCCCAAGCTCTCCAGGACCCCCAGGCCCTGCCTGCCGTGCCCTCCCCAAGCCCCCGCCCACACCCTCCCCTCCCCGCCCAGTCCTCACTAGCCCCGCCCCTCCCCCCGCCCCGACCCCAGGCCCCTCCTACTATCCCGGCCCCGCCCAGGCCGTCGTACCTGTGACAGTGCTGGTGGCCGGCCGCGCGTGCAGCGCCACGTCCGGCTGCGGCACTGCCTGCGGGTGCAGCCCAGGCACCTGCTGCAGCTTGGGCAGCGACATGACGGCCTGGCTGCTCTCGGCGGGCGCCGGAGGCACTAGCAGCGGCTGCTGCGACGAGGCCGACGTGGGCGGCAGGTGAGGCGGCCGGATCTTCTCGGCCATCAGCTGCTCCTTGATCTTGTTAATCAGGACCAGGTTGTCCAGCTGCGGACGGGAGACGAGAGGGGCTGAGGGGGCTTGGGCCGCGCCCCGCCCCTTCCCAGGGCCCGCCGATCCACCCACGAGCCCCCTGGCCCCGCAGGCCTCAGCCAAAACCCGGGGCAAAGTGAAGCAGCTCCAACATGGGAAGGGAGGCCGGAGGGGCGACGTCAGTCTTACCTGGCTGGGCATGGTGGGAGGAGGGGGCCAGAAGTAGGGGTTGTTAAATCGAGGCTCGGCCATCCTGCGGGGAGAGAGCGACTGTCACAGGGAAGAGAGCCCTCCCCACCGGCCTGGGGCGAGCTCCCGCCAGCTACGCCCACTCAAGTCGGGGCCAGTGTCTGGGATCCCTGCCCCCGCGGGACCCCCAGCCTCACAACAGAGCAGGCCTCCCACCAGGCCCAGGGAGCCACATCTCCAGGCTGAAGAGTCTGGAATTCAGTGTCCCCCTCAGTAGGCCCCAGAGGGCAAAGGTCACACCCAGACCAGACTGCTCCCAGCCCACCCTCACCTCCTACACCTTGTTGCTGACAGACCAATCTCCATTCCCCAAGAAGGCCCTAAGCTGTAGAGCCAACCCCGTGGATCCATGGATTCCACACAGAACACTGCCGCCCACCCCCATCCAGAGACAAATTAAGGTGTTTTGGAGCAACAACTGTGTAAATGGCCACAGAGCAGAAGCAACTGCCCATCCCTGATCCCTACTCTTCTGCCCCCCTGCCCCCTTGAGTAGAGACATTCTCACCATAATACAGAGGGCAACCAGATATAGCCTTTCTGAAGGACAGTTTGGAAGGGCAATTCATAGAGATCCCTTTGACTCAAGAAACTGTACTTCTGAAAAGTTATCTTCAAGAAAAGGGCAGGCAACATGTGGTTGTGCAAGGATATGTGCAACATTTGGCCTACAAGGATGTGTATCAGAATGCTGTGCTTGAGGAGGGGGTTGCGGCGGCCTGAAGCTAGGGTAGTTGGGGGCTCTTTAGTAAAAGTATGTGACAGTCTGTCTGGTGATCCTCACCTCTGGAAAGTTCCATGGCAAGCCTGTGTGGTTAAAAGGTCTTTTCAACCATGGCAGTATTAAAGATGGGCCTTCGGGTTATCTCAGTCTTCCAGAGGGTTTGAGTCTTCCTGCAACCCTAAAGTCAAGAGGTGACTTCCAAGGATCATGTTGTACAGACGTATTCCATCAAGTCTTGCTCCCTATCAAGTTTCTCTTATCGTTCTCTTACAGAAATTACCTAACTGGTATTGTTGCTTAAAAGAAATTGTTTATTTTGTCAGGAAAGGCCAAAATGAAGTGCCTTCAAGCACTTTTCCTGGTCCGTGAGCCTTGAGAAGCCCCTATTGGAACTGTAGGCATAGAGTTGCAGGAGAAAACGTTCAAATAAGAACACACTCTAATCTCAAAATTTTGTTTTTCTTTTTTGAGTTGGAGTCTCACTCTGTCGCCCAGTCACGGCCACCGCAGCCTCGACCTACTGGGCTCAGGTGATCCTTTCACCTCAGCCTTCCAAGTAGCTGGAATTACAGGTGCACGCTACCACGCCCAGCTGACGTTTTGATTTATTGTAGAGATGACGTCCTGCCAAGTTGCCCAGGCTGGTCTTGAGCCCATGGGCTCAGGCAATCCTCTCATCTCCGCCTCTCAAAGTGCTGAGATTATAGGCATAAGCCACCGCGCCCAGCATAACCAGTTAATGTTTAAGAAAAGATAGTACCAAGACACTTACTGCTGGTTTTTCTAGTAGGTACCATTTGCTGATGCCTGTGAGGATAGAAAACCCACTAAGAGATAATCGGCCACAGACAACCATATATGGAATGAAAACCCATTGACCTGAAAGCAAAGCTTTGCGCAGCAAGCTGATGGAGGAGACAGAGGCCTGACGTTCTTCTTGTCTAGCCACAGAGCAGAGGGGTGGGGACAGGAACCGGCTGTGGAGGTGGAGGGACTGAGCTCTAGTCTGAGCTACCACACATATGAGCTCGGACCTGTCATCTGCTCAGTCTACATTCTGGACTCTTCATCTTTAGAATGAAGGAGGGAGAGAGACAAGTCCTTTGTGGCTCAGGAGAGACACAATTCACCTGATGGTTAGCTCAGTTCTTGACTTTCGATGGGAGGCCTCAACCTAGATATTCTCACGTGAGACATGAAATGAGCATTGGACCTGCTGGCTCTCAAGGCTGATCCGCTCCATCTCCTCCATCTTTTTTTTTTTTGAGTTGGAGTCACCCTGTCACGCAGGCTGGAGTGCAGTGGCATGCTCACGGTCGCCGCAGCCTCGACTGGCTAAGCGTAGGCAATCCTTCTGCCTTAGCCTTCCAAGCAGCTGGAACTACAGATGCACACCACCATGCCTGGCTAGTTTTTTTGTGATTTATTGTAGAGATGAGGTCTCACCAAGTTGCTCAGGCTGGTCTCGAACTCCCGGGCTCAGGCAATCCTCTCATCTCCACCTCCCAAAGTGCTGGGTTTACAGGCTAAGCCACCACACCTGGCCAGGACTTCATTTATTATCTGGTCCTCAGATGCCTCAACTCTAATAGAGTGCCACCATAATGCTTTGGGCTTCCGAGTTTCATTATTAACTCACATCCTTTGTTCAACAATCCTCAAAATGTCTTGGGATTCTCTTTTTTTCAATATGTAGTTTCCCCGAGTAGATGGCCAAAATACCCTTTTGAGAAAAGAATCAAGTATTTCCACATATATTTGCTGTAGCTTTGCAGGAATCTTCATGGTGGAGACCTGGCCACTTCTTCAATAAATGGGTCTGGGTCTGAGAACTAGTTCAGGTCTAGAAACTGCAGTGAATTGTGACTTTTTAATGTGTTTTCCTTCTTCAGACTCCTTGCCATCTATCGTTGATTTCCTTTGTAGGTGCAAATTAAATAGTATTCTTGTTGGCTGCCCACATGTTTTGATCTTAAGGTTGCCATGTTCCATTATCTCCATAATTTTCTGTGGGTTAGGTCTCTTTGATTGCCACTCCAATCTTGCCACTCACTGATGATAATTGTGACCCTTTGGCTTGACTTCTTATTGTTTGGGGTCCTGTGATCCCCATTATCATAACTGAACAAAGCTCCATAACAGCCTTTCTAAATATCATCCCTGACTTATGGGGTAAAGTTTAACATTCGCTTAACGTCTTAGTGTGGCTAGTATTCTTCTCAAAAGAATCTTCCTTCTGGCCTTGGTAAATGGTATCTGCAATGGGCTTTCTTTTGGAGTATAATCACCTGGCAAGTCTTCAACTGAAAATAGTATAGCCATTCTTGCATTCTTCCCTCCTCTACCATTTTCCATGGAAATGCTCGCATTTCAACTTTTCCAGCATAGGTCATTCTTTTTTTTCATATTTTAGAGTCATGGTAGTACCAAGTTCACACCATTTCCTGGAATTCTTGCTAGGATGTTAAATTTTGTGTCTCAGGAGAGTACTTCCAAGTCAATTTTTTAAATTCAATTTTAACACCCTGGAGATGGGGTGAAGAGTTTATTGACTTGGGGATATTCTGGCTCCCTTGATCCAGTACTGTTATAATCCAGTCCCATGTGAACTCTCTTGATTCCTGCCATACATTCTGGCTATGATTTGCAGATCCATTATGGCATAGCCTCTTCCCTCTTCAACACAGAATATTTTCAGCTGGGCTATACTGTCAGCTTTAACAACCAGACTGCCCTCTTGTCCTAGGGGCTGTGGGTTTCATCTACTACTAGAGATGGGATCCTCATGGTGAGTTAGGCAGCCACTAGTGATTTAACTCCAAAGGCTCATCTTTTCATCCACTTCATCAGGCTGTTCCCAGTACCAACTGTCTTAGTGTTGGTTCTCTGAAAGCAAACACTTAGATGAAGTCTGAGGTACATTATATTTATTAGAAATCAATACATGTGAAAGAGAAGGAAAGGAATCAAGATTGGGAAGACGAAGAAAAAAATGCATTGCAGACCCAACGGAGCTTTGGCGAATGTGGGAGAGAGCTCTGAAGCATCTGTAGCACATTTGAGTTGTCACAATCATACTTCCCCTTTACTCAGTTTCCAGGTGGGCTCTCTAGGGAAGGGAATGACCTTGGGCAAGTTAGTTCTCTGCAGCTGAGGCAGACTTTGAAGGATCTGACAGATGGAGGCTGTTTGTATTATCTGCTGTGATTGGCAGACATGTGAAAGCCCTCTGCTCACCCCCACTTGAAGGAGGGATTTGCTGCTCAGGTTGTAGTCGGCAAGTAACCACTAATTTGTGCCAGCATTTACTTTTGGGAGGCTAAAGGCAAGGTTTACATGGTAAAAGGTGATGTTGAGGAGGAAGGGATTTTCTTCCTAGATAAGGTGTGGTAAGGTAATAAGCTCTATAAGTTTAGTGAAACTAACTTAGGTATAGTTTTGACTTGACTCCACCCTAATTCTATAGCTTTTTCCAAGACAATGCCTCTTTCTCTATGTGTGGTTGAAGGAGTAAGTACAAAAATGCTCTTCAGACCAGCCCAGAAACCAAGCTCGGAAATGCTGTCAACTTACCTTACTTGAAGCACTCTATACAAAATAAAGGTACTATCAGTCTGCACCTGGAAATCTCGACTTTATGTTTCATCATCAATACCTTTTCAGGTATGAAGTCTCATTGGGAAGAAAGAAGTTGAATTTCATTCCTCCCATCTACTTTCTCAAACTCTTACATCCAGAACCAATGGTGGTTTGCACTTGATGTTTATGGCAATTTGTTAGGGCCTGAAGTTAAGCATCTTTCTTGGTGACTATCAGTTCTAGGGTTGTAATACTTTCTGGGGTATATAATAAGGATTTGTAGCTTGGTGTGGGAAGCCTTGGTATTTCTAAGTGAAAACTTATGTGTTTCATGAAAGAAAATCTCTGCATAAGCTTATTTAAAATAGTTTAAATACACTTAAACACATTTCCTCTATGGTTTTCCAGATGGTTTTCTTGGTCACAGTGAGTTTTTTCCAGCAAATAAGATGCCTATATTTATGATTATCTATATAGTAAATCTATAAAAGTATAGACTAAACACTATACTTGGCATTGTAAAAAATTTACATAAATGTCCTCATACTGTGTATCATCTGGAATTGCTTCCTCCTGCATGCTTTCTTCCAATTATTTTGTAAAGTACTGCTGTATCCATGCTTGCATATGTATATTTGTGTGTGTATGAATATACACGTATCTAAATATATATAAGTGTTTATCCCCCCCACACAAACTCACATACATATCTACTGTGGAATATACCATTATTGATTATACCCCAGATTATCCATTTTTAATTGGCATTCAAGTGGAGTCCTATTTTTTGCTATGATACAATTTGCTGTGATAAATATCACTGCACATATGAGATTCTCTAGAGGATGTTCCTAGAAACATAAATGCATATACCCTATGACCCAGAAACAAATTTTGGGAAAGCAATTTGGCAATATGTCTAAAAAGCTGTGCCAATTTATAGTTTTATGAGTAGTTTGGTAACAAATCTGAAAACTCTACCTCAGTTTTGTCAATCTGATGAGTGTCTCTCTCAAGGTAAGTTTATTTTGCATTACTTTGATAATTAGTTAGGTTGAAGATCTTTTGTTCTCATTGGCCATTTTGATGTTCTCTTATTAATTTTTCTTATCATTTCTGTCCAATTTTTCTACTGATTGCCTTTTCTTATTAATAATTTATAGGAACTCTTTAATTACACTGAATTTAATCCTTTGCTATTCTTTTTTTTTTTTTTTTTTTTTTTGAGTTGGAGTCTCACTCTGTCGCCCAGACTGGAGTGCAGTGGTCGCTCCCGGCCACCACAACCTCGACCTGCTAGGCTCCGGCGATCCTTCCGCCTCAGCCTTCCAAGTAGCTGGAACTACAGGCGCGCGCTACCACGCCCGGCTGATTTTTTGATTTATTGTAGAGATGAGGTATCGCTTGCCCAGGTGGGTCTCGAACCCATGGGCTCAGGCAATCCACTCACCTAAGCCTCCCAAGGCGCGGGATTACAGGCTGAGCCACCAAGCCCGGCTCTGGTTTCTTTATTCTTTTCCATTGTACCGATTCTAATGATTCTGTTCTATTTGTCTAACTTTATACCAATGCTAGAGTGTCTTGAGTACTGTAGCTTTGTAATAAGTCTTGAAAATAGGTGCTGTTAGTCCTCCAACTTTGTTTTGTTAGATTGTTTTGGCTATTCTGTTTCTTGCATTTTCATATAAATTTTAGAATGATAATTTAATTTTGTTTGCTAACTTACAGGGTTTTGGTTAGAATTGCATTGACTCTAGATTATTTTGGAGAGAATTAGCATCCTAACATTATTGAGTCTTCCAGCTCATGGATGTAGTATTTATTTAGGTCTTTTAAAATTGGTCTCAGCAATGTTTTATAATTTTCAGTGCATGTCTTGCACAGTCTTTCATCAGAGTTATCCTTAAATAGTTCATGTTTTTGGATGGTATTGCAAATGACACCTTTTAAAACATTGTCATTCTTTGCTGTTAGTACCTAGAAATACAGTTGACTTTTGCATATTGATCTTGAATCCTGTCACTCTGCTAAACTCATTTATGAGTTTTAGTAGCATTTTTGCTGGTAAATAACTTTTTTTTTTTGAGTTGGAGTCTCACTCCGTCACCCGGACTGGAGTGCAGTGGCCGCTCCCGGCCGCCGCAGCCTTGACCTGCTGGCTCCGGCGATCCTTCTGCCTCAGCCTTCCAAGTAGCTGGAACTACATGTGCGCGCTACCATGCCCGGCTAATTTTTTGATTTATTGTAGAGATGAGGTCTCGCCAAGTTGCCCGGGTGGGTCTCGAACCCGCGGGCTTAGGCAATCCACTCACCTAGGCCTCCCAAAGCGCGGGATTACAGGCTGAGCCACCGAGCCCAGGGTAAATAACTTTTAATGAGAAAACTTGTCAAACACATGTTAATGGGTGAAAGCTAACTTTCTTCAACATGCATCGGGACGTCCCCCATGTGCTCTGGGAAAGGCTTTGTGGTGCCTCTTGCAAAATAAAAAGTCTTTTGTGGAGAACCGTTGGGGCAAAATCATAGTGAATCATAACTCCCAGATGGGAGCCCAGGAATACGTTAAAGATATCCTATGGTGGGCAAGGATATTGAGAATTTGAGTGAGCATTAAAAGTATGTCCAAGGATACTCTTCACATACCTTCACCTTCACAAATAGAGGTATAGCTACAGGAGATGGCATGCACCCTTGCAGGTAGTCATACCAGTGGGGTGGAGAAGACTTATTGTGTCGCAGTAGCTCTTGTCCTCAATGGTGAGAACATCCTTCTGAACCAACCCCAGAAAAAGGCCTGAAGTGGGAAGAGTATTGGCTATAACTATGTGACAGTGAATATCTAGACCATAACAAGACAATTTGGCCAAGGCATCTGGAAGTTTCTTTCTTCTTTTGTTTTGAATGGGGGTCTCTCTCTATTGCTGAGGCTATAGTGCAGTAGCATGAATCACAGCTCACTGCAGCCTCAACCTCCTGGGCTCAGGTGATCCTTCTGCTTAGCTTGTCTTAACTCCCAGACTCAAGCAATTCTCTTGCCTTGGGATTACAGGTGTGAGCCACCATGCCTGACCTGGAAATTCATTTCAATTTCTGGATTGTAGTTATTATATAAATGAGTTGTTGGGGTGACTTTATTTTTAGCTGCTTATTTCATGTCACAGAAGTACAGCTGTAAAATAAAAAACAGCACGCCGTGGCAGCAGATTGGCGATGGCAAAAGAAACATTGAAATGAGTAAATAGAACTCCAGTGTTTCTTTAATGGCAGTTGGATGATATTGTCTGCTATGAGAAAAAGCCTGGCATGAGCAAAAAGATGTGCAGAGAAGGCTTATGTTAAGTTGGCTGGGGCATTTGGTTTTAGGCAGGACTTGGTGGAACTGACCATATGGTTCATGCTTCATGTCTGTTCTGTAGAGTCCCTTTTGTTCTAAGAAGAGCCTTTGGGGGCACTGTTAAGGGCAAAGATAATGGATTAGCCAAGTAGGCGGAGATCTAGACTCTCCATCTTCCTCCATCTTACCCATAACTTCTCCATTCAACCAGAGGACCTTCTTCTCCTTTGACAAAACAACACAAAACAACACAAATAGACACATACACACACAAAATAAAAAAACGAAAACTTGTATAGGTGTACCATATTTTATTGCATCTCACCATACTGTACAACATTTCACAATATTGTACACATTGTGGTTTTTACCAGTTGAAGGTTGTGGCAACCCTGCATTGGGCAAGTCTATCAGCATCATTTTCCCAACAGCATATGCTCACTTTGTGTCTCTGTGTCACATTTTGGTAATTTTCATGATATTTCAAAGTTTTCATTGTTATTATACCTGTTATAATGGTCTATAATGAATGATCTTTGATGTTACTATTGTAGTTGTTTTGGGGTGTGATGAACTGGGCTTATATACAATGGTGAACTTAATTGATAAGTGTTGTCTGTATTTTGACTACTCCAACAACTGGGCATTTCCTCATCTGTTCACCCTCCTTGGGCTTCCCCACATTCCATAAGATACAACAATATTGAAATTAGGTCAATTAATAGCTCAACAATAGCCCCTCTATGTGTTCAAGTGAAAGGAAGAGCCATACATTTATCACTTTAATCAAAAGCTAGAAATAATTAAGCTTAGTGAGGAAGGCACATTGAAGGCCGAGATAGGTCAAAAACTAAGTCTCTTGTGCCAAACAGTTAGCCAAGTTGTGACTACAAAGGAAAAGTTTTTGAAACAAAAGGGTTTTTACTAATAAGAAAGTGAAGCAGTCTTATTGCTGATATGGAGAAAGTTTCAGTGATCTGGATAGAAGATCAAACCAGCCATAACATTCTCTTAAACCAAAACCTAATCCAGAGCAAGTTTCTAACTGTTTTCAATTCTATGAAGGCTGAGAGAGGTAAGGAAACTGCAGAAGAAAAATGCAAGGCTAGCAAAAGTTGGTTCAAGTGCAAGGTGAAGCAGCAAGTGCTGATATAGAAGCTGTAGAAAGTTATCCAGAAGATCTAGCTAAGATCTAGTTACACTAAGCAATAGATTTTCAATGTAGATGAAATAGCCTTCTACTGAAGGAAGATGCCATCTATGACTTTTATATCTATAGAGGAGCTGAGTTTCAAAACTTCAAAGATAGGCTAACTCTCTTTTTAGGGTCTAATGCAGCTGGTGAATTTAAGATAAGCCAGTGCTCATTTACCATTTTGAAAATCCTAGGGCCCTTAAGAATTATACTAAATCCATGTTGCCTGTGCTCTGTGAAACAACAAAGCCTGAATGACAGCACATTTGTTTATAGCATGGTTTGCTGAATATTTTAAGCCTACTGTTGAGAACTACTGCTAAAAAAATGCCTTCTAAAAGTATTACTGCTCATTGACCATGCACTGGTCACTCAAGAGCTCTGATAAAGATGTATAAAGAGCTGAATGTTGTACGTTCATTCTGTAGCTCACGGATCAAGGAGTAATTTCAACTTTCAAGTCTTGTTGAGAAATACACTTAAAAATTTTTATTTTATTTTAAATATGTGGGGTACAGTTCAGGGTTAGGTATACAAATGATCATTATGCAGGTACCCTTGTTGATGAGGTGTACCCCTCCCTCCCTTGGCAGTGAGAAATACATTTCATAAGACTATAGCTGCCATAGATAGTGACTCCTCTGATAGATCTGGGCAAAGTAAGTTGAAAACCTTCTGGAAACGATTCATCATTTTAGATGCCTTTAAGTATGTTTGTGATTCATAGGAGGAGTTAAAAATATCAACACGAATAGGAGTTTAGAAGAAGTTGATTCCAGCCTTTGGGGATGACTTTGAGGGATTTTAAGACTTCACTGAAGGTTACGACTGCAGACATGAAGGAAATAGCAAGAGAACTAGAATTAGAAATGGAGTCTGAAAATGTGACTGAATTGCTGCAATCTCATGATCAAACTTGAACAGATGAGGAGTTACTTTTTATGAATGAGCCAAGAAAGTGATTTCTTAAGATGAAATCTACTGGTGAAGATGTTGTGAACATTGTTGAAATGCCAACAAAGGATTTAGAATATTTCATAAACTTAGTTGATAATGTAGTGACAGGGTTTGAGAGGACTGACTCCAATTTCGAAATAAGTACTACTGTGGGTAAAATGCTGTCAAACAACATCACATGCTATAGAGGAATCTTACATATTGAAAGAGCCAACTGATGCGGCAAGCTTCATCATTGTCTTATTTTAAGAAATTGCTGTAATCATCCTAGCCTTCAGCAACCACCACTCTGATTAGTCAGCAGTCATTAACATTGAGGAAGACTCTGCACCAGCAAAATGATTACAACTTGCTGTAGGTTTAGTTGATTACTAGCATTTTTTTTTGCAATAAGGCAATTTAAAATTAAGCTATGTATTTTTTAGACATATACTATTCCCCACTTAATAGACTATTGTGTAGTGAAAACAAAACTTTTATATGAACTAGGAGACCAAAAAAATAGGGTAACTTCCCTTACTGTGATAGTCACTTTATTGTAGTGGTCTAGAACTGAACTGCAATATCTCTAAGTAAAGTAAGCTAGAGAAAAAAGTTATTAAGACCATCGTAAGGAAGATAAAATGTATTTACTATTCATGAAATAGAAGTGGATCATCATAAAGGTCTTTATTCTCACTGTTTTCATGTTGTGTAGGCTGAAGAAAAGAAGGAAGAAGAGAGGTTGATCTTGCTATCTCAAGGGTGGCAGAGATGAAAGGGGTGGAGGAGGTAGAAGGGGAGGCAGGAGAGGCAGACACACTTGATGTGACTTTGTGAAAATAGAATTTCTTTTTATAGATTAGAGAATATAGTTTATTTAAAAGTAAATTAGAGAGAGAGAGAGAAAGAGAGAGAGAGAGAGAGAGAAAGAGAGAGATAGAGAGAGAGACAGAGGGAGGGAGGGAGAAGATTCACCTCCCCAAGGTAGGGGAGGGGGCCAAAGTCAGGAAGCATGGCAGCAGCCATAGCTCAAAGAGCACATGGTCACATCGTCTGGCACTGGTTTGGGAGCACTCTCTCCATCAAGTCACCTTCTATGAATTTCTCTGGTGTGGTGTCTATTAGCTTTTGAATTTTTCCAAGATCTATGTCTTGAAACCCTTTATCCTCACCTATTTTTGCCATATTCACAATTCCTTTTATGATTTCCTGACTGGCTCTGTCATAATTCCTGTGAAGTCATGTACAACATCTGGACACATTTTTTTTTTTTTTCAGCAGAAGTTTATTGTTTTAGACTTGATGGCTTTCATAGCTCTTTCTATCATAAGGATGATATCTTCACTGGTGTACTCCTTCCAGAGTTTCATGATGGTCTCTCTACTGGGGCTCTCTTCGATAGTGTTGACAATGCTTTCCACAGGGTATCATGTGTGAGAGAGGGTTAAAAGTTCTTGTGACTCCCTGATCCAGATGCTGAATTAGAGACATTATGTTTGGGGACAAGTAGACTACTGGATGCATTTGGTATTGAACTCATGGGGATCTGAGTGGCCAGGGGCATTGTCTAATATCAAAAGAACTCTTTAAAAGGCAGTGCCTTACTGACAAGGGCACTTCCTGACTTCAGGGACAAAGTATTGATGGAACCAATCTAGAAAAGGGGTTCTCATTGTCCAGGCCTTCTTGTTGAACAATCAAAAGACTGGCAGCTCGTGTTTATCTTTTGCCTTCAAGACCAGTGGGTTAGAAACTTTATAGATAAGGGGAGTCCTGATCTTAGTCTGACTGTATTTACACAAAACAGTAGGTTTTCCTGCCTTAAATCCCAGAGCTTACATGTCTTTCTTACTACTAAATGTACTTGGTGGCATTTCCCCCTGCATCCTCCCCAAGAATAGGGCACTTTTCATCTGCATTGAAAACCTGTTCAACCAGATATCCTTTCTCCTCAGTGATTTTCTTAGTGTGTCTGGGAACTTGTCTGCTGCCTCTTGGTCAGCAGAAGCTGCTTCTCCTGTTATCTTGATATTTTAGAAGTCAAAACTCATTCTAAAATGATCAAACCATCCTTTACTGGCTTTAAATTCTCTAGCTTTAGACCCTTCGCCACTCTTTTGCTTTAAGTTGTCTTATGATGACTTTTTTTCTTGAATCATATTAGTCTATAGGCATGCCATTCTTATAGCAATCCTGCACCCACATAAAGACAGCATTTTCAATATGAGATAAAAAGATACTCCACAAAAATGTGCAAAGTTTTTGTGCCTGTTAGTATAGCTGCAGTGGTGGTTTTACAAGTTCCCTTTGTTTTTAAACAAAAGTCCTCATACTAGATTCATCTATTTTGAAATGACAGCAACTGCAGCTGCAGACTTCAATCTATGGAATATATCAAGCAATTTAACTTTTTTGTGGTGTCATGACCTTTCTCTGATTATTAGGAGTGTTTCAGCATCACTAGTGGTGCTTTGAATAGTTCCCACAGCACCATTCAAAGTTTATGGTATTGCCCTAAGCATGATGCAAAACAGGTGAGTGATCACTTTTGACTGTGATACCTACTTTACTGGAGAGATGAACTGCTCACACAGAGAGGATTAGCATTACACATTTTAAGCAGATATTTGCAACACTCGAGCTCACTGCAATAGCAACAGAAGGTGGTTACAAAATTATTACAGTAGTGTGGTATGTACTACAGTAAATTGAATGCAGTTATGATTTATTTATTTTAATTTTGTATTTTAAAGATGTGGGGTATAATTCAGGGTTAGACATACAAATGTTCATTATGCAGGTACCCTTGTTGATGAGGTGTGCTGCCCGCTTCCCCGCAGATTCCCACTGCTGCCAATCCTGGCCCCTACTCCCCTGTTCAAGGTCTACTTATGAATGTGAAAGTGTGATACTCAATTCTTTGTTTCTGTGATAGATCACTCAGTATTATAGACTCTAATTCCATCCAAGTTGCTGTGAAGTTCATAATTTTGTCTTTCTTTATGGCTACGTGATATTCCATCATGTATATGTACCACATTTTTTATCCAGTCCTCTTTCGATGGGCAGCACAGTTGGTTCCATGTTTTTGCTATTGTGAACAATGCTGTAATAAACATGCGTGTGCAGGTATCTTTTTCACAGAGTGATTTGAGTTCCTCTGGGCATATTCCCAGTAGGGGGATTGCAAGGTCATATGGAAGGCCGATTTTTAGACCTTTTAGGAATTGCCAAATTGTTTTCCACGGAGGTTGTATCAGTTTATGCTCCCACCAACAGTGTAGAAGTGTTCCCTTTTCTCTGCATCCTCTCCACCATCTGTTGTTTTTTGAGTTATTAATGATGGCCATCCTGACTGGAGTTAGGTGGTATCTCAGTATGGTTTTAATTTGCATTTCTTTGATGACTAGTGAGGCTGAGCATTTTTTCATGTATCTGTTGGCTGCTTGTATGTCTTCTTTTGAGAAGTGCCTATTCATATCTTTTGCCCACTTTGTAATGGGGCTGTTTGTTTTTTTCTTTTTGGCACATTTGAGTTCCTTGTAGATCCTAGATGTTAGGGCTTTGTCAGACATACAGTTGTCAAATATTTTTTCTCAGTCTGTGGACTGTCACCTTGCTCTCTTGTTGGTTTCTTTGGCTTTGCAGAAGCTTGATGAGGTTTCATTAATCTATCTTATCTCTTATGGCATGGGCACTTGGGGTTTTGATCAGGAATTGGTTGCCAGTTCCAATTTCCATAAGGGTGTGTACTGCATTTTCTAAGGTTCTTACAGTTTGAGGTTTGATGTTTAGGGCTTTGATCCATTTAGAGTTAATTTTTGTGTATGGTGATAAGTAGGAGTCTTGTTTGAATCTTCTGCATGTGGTCAGCCAGTTTTCCCAGCACCATTTACTGAACAGGTTCTCCTCTCCCCAGTGGTTGATGGTGGAATCTTTGT